>LVVM01001575.1:0-35741 GCA_001882365.1 Rhizopogon vesiculosus
TACGAAATAATCTGAAAAATAACCTGTGCTGTCCAGGCTCTTAAGAATGATTGATGAGCGCTGAGCCTTGGCAAGTTCGCACTGAAATATAGTGAGAGTTGACCCCATTCTGACGGATGTCAGGTGATAGATTGCAACAACATTACAGGCAGTAAACAAGGGGTCTAGCAAGAAACACGGCTACTAGGCAGTTTCAGCCAACAAGAGATGAGGCTTGCGGGTCCACAGGCTGAACAAACAGCCAAGGGAGTCGCCAGCTTCACACTGCATGTGAGAATAACAGCTGAGTGCCACTGAGGCAGTTTGGAACTCGTCGCGAACCGTCGCTGCGCAAAAGCGCCGCCGCCGATGCATAGATCTAGGCTGTGGATGAGACTGGTGCGATAACCATAGAGCTGAGGTTATCCGACGTAGCGGATCTTGATTGCACCGGCCTTATTGCGCGCTTCCAGGGCTAAACTGCGAGTTAATATGTGAACGACCTTTGTAATCCTGTAGAACGAACCTTTCATTTCCTCTGCTTCCTCTCTCTGCTCGTAGTCCAGGACTAAACGTTTGAGATGTTGTTGTTCTACCTTGTCTTGAAGTTGTGCGGATCTTGTGTGTACAGCAAGTGCTGATTCCGCTGGTACAAGAAGATGTCGGGCCTACCATCGTTGATAAAAGGAGATAATGGAGATGATGATGTTCATACGTACCTGTTTACTGCCACGTTTCGTGATGACAGTGAAGTGCATCACGCCCTTGCCCTCCGGGTCGTTGTCGAGACTAGTATCGGCATCACTCTCATCGACCCGCTTCTTGCGCAAACCAGGGCCGATGACAGCAGAATCCCACCAAGCCGCCTTCTTGTCGACCTTTCTGGATTCGGCAGAGGAGTCTATAATGATCTTGGCGAGCTCTTTCTCAAATTCAGCTTCAGCTTCCTCAGATGGTCCAAGATGTTCCTGGGTGGATAAAACAACAACAGTATCGGGAGATGGTGCTCGATCTTCGTTCTGTGGTGCACAGATAAAACCTTAGTTATGGAATGGATGGGCTCAGCCAAGCCGCCGCTTACCGAAGACTCCTGGCCAGTCGTATCGCCATCCTCATCGTCTTGTTGTTGAGGCCGTTCACCTTCTTCGTCGCTGTCTTCGCCACTATCGTCACCAGTTGACACTTAATTTCAGACAGTAAGTGGAGTGAACGCGACAAACGTGGCGAATAAACGTACAGCCAGCGTTCTGCAAAGCAGCATTGAACATATCATCGACAGCTACTGCGGCTTCCTCTAGTGTCTTGTACATCGTCAATTTGGGTCGAATAGCCTGCATTCGAACTGAGATCAACAGAACAATCCCTAGTAAGTTCGCTCACCTCCATTGAATCGGAAAGCATGAAGTCAACGTCCATGGGTAGATCTTCTTTACATAGGACATAGTACTGCAAAAATTGATGGCGTGAGCATCTGGAGGATAAGGATTTGAACAACCGCGTTACCTGGAAGAAAACGAGGAAATTATCAAGTTTCCGCTTCTGAGTTCCTCGGTCGAAGCACATGCCAACTGTGTCGAGCAAAACGCAGATGAGACGAATGCGGAAGAAATCATTGGGCATATCCAACGGGCAAGGCTGGCGGGGTAATGGATGTCCTTCAGCTATGGAAAGGGAGTCAGTTAAGGAATGCTAAAATCCTGTCGTGTACTGACGATGTCCAAACGTGACCAGCGACCACAAGGTATCGAACACCAGGCTCGACCCCAGCAACCGATAGATATAGAGTTCTCCCAGATATTTTATTGTCGCCACGCGGCGTTGGTTTGTGCTATAGACATTCTGTTCCAGTCCTCTTCGAACGTCTTCCAGAACCTGGTCCACGACCGATATCGCGAAAGCGGGGTGATACCGTTGCAGGTCGTACGTCAGCATGGCCAGCAAACTGACATTGCTATATTTGACTTTCCAAGGTTTAGTAAAAACTTTATGGAGAGCACGTTGAACGATCGGATCATCCCAATCAAGCTTGCGAATAAGCTTAAGGACTTTATCAATGGTCTTCTTGACCAAAACGTCGTATATAAGATGGCGGATGAAAAGTTCCAAAGGAGTGCGCTCTTTCTCCTGCCTGGGAGTTCGTTCCGGCGGATTGCACTGCAGCATTCACGTGAGTGGAGTTGTTCCACCAGGTACGAGGAACTTACCTGATAGTATGCGTTTTCAAGTAGAAGAATTTGTCTTTGATCGAAGTGCTGCATACTTTGCTTGCGCCTCATGAGCTCAAGCTATTGCAGGAGTAGTCAGCCATGGTTGCCCTACGTACACTATAGACTGACCATAGTTCGGAATCTCTCCCGAGTCTCTTCACTGCGCAGTAAAAAGCGACCACACCCTTCAAGGAGCATAGCAATGTTTTCGACGTTTGTTCCGTAGAAATCATCCAAGCAGACTTTGAACATGTGAAGGATAAGATGAGAAGGCACAACACGAAACTTCGTCAAGCTGGATAAATAGGCGATGTTCTTTCCATAGTGATTAGCGTCAATGGATCGAGTGGGTAAATTTATTGGCTTACTTTCAAGCGAACTTCTGCGAGCTCCTTTACCACATTTTTCTTTCGCTGAAGATAGCGGAATTCTTCATCCAGCTCGAAAAATATCTGTGACGCGGAACCTTATCAAGATAAATAAAGCTCACCAGTGCCACAAGCTCGGTGCCAATGTCAGGCATGTATCTGCTCAAAGTTGCCACAAACCTTGCATAATGAGGAAGCAGGTCGATACGGTTCTTTGGTACAGTACCCAAAAACTACGAACTGTGAGCCATTTTCTGCGCCGTGCAGAAGCCTGTTTGCTGACCTTGATAAGCCTCTTCCTAGCCGCCTTCGAGTTCAAGAACGCGAAATCAATCGCAGCTTGGTCAATCATAGCACGATTCGTTGCATCGGGAAGGCGTGCAAGCAAAGCAGTAAGCAGTTGCGACGGTCCTTGCGGGGCGAGTTGAGGAGATAACGGGGGACTTGAAGCCTTGGCCGGAGACATTGGTGTTGGAGTAATTGTACTAAGCAGTATAAGCTATATGGCAATCTCGAACTGAACGGATAGACACACCCATCGGGTTCTTCATCGTGCTCCTCAACTTCGGTGGTATTGTCTCTGCTTTCATTCGCTTGATCTCCGTCCAGTTTCAAGTCCTCCAATTCCTTTTCTAGCTTCTTTGCTTCAGCATCTGCTTTCTCCTTTTCTTCCTTTTCTCTTTCTTCTGTGACCTCCTTATCTTCTTTCTCTTCGTTTTCAATGCCCAACACCGACTTCGGCACAAAGTCCCTGAGGTCCTGAATATCCTCAAAGAAGCGACGCTCTTCTTCATCTTCCCATTTACCTCCAGAAGCCGCAAGCGCATCTTCATCATCACCGGAGATAGCATTCCCTCCAATTTGAATAGAATCTGACTTCTGAGACTCCGTGGGCAACGATGGCATCGGGAGGTACAACAGTTCCGAGAGCCTGAAAACAAATGAATCAACGATTGTGACCACTAAAAAATCGTTTTCAAACAGACGTTTGGCAGCTCGCAAGTAGTTTCTCGTAGCCTTTGGTCATCTTCTCATACGCTTGTTGCCTGTCTTCAAAGATCTCTCCGGACCGGATATATGCTTCATGATTCCTCCGATCTTGATCTTGCAGGCGCTACAAAAATGGTGACTTGATTGTCCCAAAAAATCACTACGGACATACCTTGTGCTCTATGATGAGTTTCTTAGAAACACTGTCAAAATAACCTTCGCACATGCGCTTGAATCGATCACGAATGTCTTGTTCGACAAGTTCTTCGGTCTCATTCAAGAGTGCCGGAAAAGCTCCCTGGGCGGTGTTCGTTGTCGCTGAAGATAAAGTTCCAGGTTCTGATTCAGCAGAAATCTGCTTGCTCTGAGGAGCCATCAAGCCCAAATAGGGCCTCGAGTATGACTTCAGAAATATGGAAAGTAAAGGTAGAGATGATAAAGTCGGGTCATTGGATAACTTGACAGCTATCAGCTATGTCTCGAGGGTACGTTAAACGAAAGACCTACCAATTCCCTCAGTACTTTCATTATCCACTCACCGCCACTTCGTTTCTGTCCATCGGAAATGATTCCTACTAATGCAAGCTCAGCACAGACACGGAGAATGGGACGCTGTCGAGAAAGTCTGGTAGAATCCTCCTTCTCACGCTGTTCAGCAGGCAAGGCGGAAAGGGCTGCACGAGAAGGGGCCGAAAGTGCGGCAGACAAGGATGAAATGAGGGCAGGGGTAAACGCAGCCGGGAAGCGTCTGTGGAGAGCAGAAATAACCTGGATGGAATTGCTAAGCGATCGGGGTGTCTACTATGAAGTGCTTCTCACCTCGACAGCGCTCCAAACGTCCTTCTCTGTCTTGCATCTTGCAATTCCTTCTAGGGTGGCCCCTGCGATCTCGTCAATGTACTTTTCCAGCGACAACGTGTCTATATCCTTGAGGAGTTGGTCATGATGATCGGTACCAAGAGACTGGCGCATGCGCTTGATCATGCCAGTATGGCGCTTCAAGGAGGAGTCCAGCTTGGACAGCTCCACTGTAATTCACAGTTAGATTATCCGCGTGCCAGAATGAGGAGTATCATGACTGACCGTGGACGTCCGTGGCAGCATTCAGCTCTCTAAGTTTTACACGTTTTGCATGGCGCGCCTTTTCTTCGTCAACTTTAAGGAGGGCTGAATCCATTACGCAGGGCTTGCCGGGGGTACTATCAAGGGCGAGCTGGGTACTGGAGCGGAAGCCGACACCAACTCTCCCTAAGTAACGTGATTGCCTTTTGAGGACTAGGTAATCTGATTGGCTGGTCAATACCCAATGGCCATGGGCCACTGCACAATTGCTGCACCAGGTCAATTTATTTTCACCGTTATATGCCCAGCTACAGTGATTAAAGTTGAATTGAATGCTTTTACTTTCTTGCTGCAAGTGCCCGAATTTTAGCCGGCGAGAGTCCGCTGCGCGGTCTGATAGAACGAACTTTCTCAAGTACGACCAAGGCTCCCATGATGCATCTACTCTCGTCCTGCGATAGCGATCACAAAATTACAATACAATAAGTAACGCGACTTCGGGGACCATGAATCAGCACCTCTATGACAAAAGTAACACGATACACATACGCAACGAAAACAGTGATCAGCCATAAATATTACGTCGAAATGAGATACGAAGAGGAGAAAGTCCAGAATAAGTGACGTGCATGCAGGTGGAACGACAAATAGCGTTAGGGCATAAAATAAACGTACAATAGGTAAGTAACAGGCGAACTATGGAAATCGGAATGGCTTGGAAGATCACATACATAATGCTGATGATTTCTATAACGGGATAGTGGGGTCTGCATCGAACAGGTTAGCGGCTGCCTGCAATAGAGAGAGCCCTTTGAAGGCAGGTAATACCCTGTCGCGATCTCAGCCGGCTCGCGCGGTATCCTCGGGTTCAACCCCAACAGCAGAATGGAAAGAAACACTCTCAGCGGCGCCCCGTCGACGTCGCTTGTCCTCGGCAGACACCTGTGCACGCGGTGGCTGCTGTCGCGAGCCTGCGTCGAGATACCTGTAGTGACCTGCACCGGTGCTGACGCCAGGTGGATACAGAGTTCCGCGATTGTACGAGCTGCGCTCTTTCCTCCGGATATGCGTGGGCTTAGGGAACTCCTCTGGAAGCCCCTGATTCGGCCCAGCGTCGGAGTAGAATATCTTTGGACGCCATTCCTCACGTTCATCCATAATACATGAATTCTTAAATTTCTCCACGAGGGCCTCCTTTCCCCTATCACAGAGCTCCGCTTAGCGATGTCAATGAATGCGGGTTTAAACGCACTGGTAGTTCGCATAGCTCATCTGGAGCACTTTCTCACTTGAGTAGATGTTCCTTGGAGAGATAAGTTCAGCGAATGCTGTTCGCCATATGGTACCCATCTTACCATTTCTCATTCAAACGTGCCTTCGCAAATCGTAACAAATCCTGGACGGAAATGAAATTGACGAAGGCGTAGCCAACGTTGCACCCTGCGGGCACTCTATCAGCATCTACTGACATGATTAAAACGTAAACGCCATACCGTTCTGGAAATCCATCCTCAGGTATAGAAAATCAATTTTCCGAGGACAGACTTTGTTGATGTACGTGATCAGCTCCTTGTCGGTCATTTTGTTTGGGATATTCTTGACCATTACTGTTGTCCGCATATCGATACCGAGTTCGATCTTTCTGATGTCCAGTTGATTGCCCTCCGGCGGAACACGAGATGAAGAATGAGCTAGAGACGGCGGGCGCGCAGCAACAATCCCTGGCTGAAGAGTGGACGTCGTAACATAAGGGAAGGGATATTCCGCTACCGGGTGCGACGGCTGTGGCTGTGGATAATAATGCGAGGACGGGTACATGGCCCATGGTTCTAGAACGCTGGGTGACTGGAAGGTAACCCAACCACAGCTCACGGGATCCCAATATACCGGAGGAGTAGACATGGGGGAAGCAGGATATTGCATTGCCATAGAAATAGGGTTTGGGATGGGAGGCGATGAGACCCAGGGTGGCTGTATCGGGTTTACTTCGAACGAAGGACGGTGATAATATTCTGTTGAATAATATGTCTGCGCTTCCGGATGTGCCACTGTACCCGTCACTACTGGTGCGTGGCCAGGAGTATCGCTGACTTCTGGCTCGTGATCATACATGCTATGCTTTCTATTATGACCTGCATCAAATTCTTTCTGATGAGCGCGGCGAGTAGAGTCGAACAGTAAATGATTGGAGCTACGCCTTCCGTATTGTCCTGGAGCGATGGAGTTATCGATGACGTTGACGTCGGTAGATGCGTCGCGATGAACGGAGAGAAGATCGTCAAGCCCCACTGCAGACCTTCTTCTATCCTTCAACGCTTGGAACCCCGCACTGCTGTCACGGGAGTCGCTGACAGGATGCTCACGTTCTGGGTAGCACACACCTGCACCGATGTCATTCAGGACAGGGAACGGAACATCAATTGAGTTAGATGTGGCTTGTGACGGCTGCGATAAATAGGTGGTGACCGTGGGTGTCTTCGGCTCCGCGGGATGTTCGCCACCGATTTCGCATTCTCTGTTACATGACGATTCCTTCTGGGGTTCGGACAAATGATCCCGTAAAGGGGACCTGCTGAAAACACGCAGTTCCATGCTATCCACGACATGCCCATCCAGCGCCCCCCAAGCTGCGTCCGCATCTCGGACATCGTAATATTCCGCAAGGAAGATCTAGACGGTTGCAAAGGTTAATGGGTTAATTTCAGGTAACATCCGAAGCTAAGCGGACGAAAGGGAGTTACGGCGGCAGGCTAAAAGTGCGCCCTAGTGCACTAGCTGAACGGGAAAGGAAGGGTGGGCATAAAAGATGAAAGACTTGCCTGAGTAGGGCCTTCATTGTCTTCGATACAATTGACATTCCTGAGTTCCCCGTACTTTCCCAAGATGCTCCTGACTTTGACCTGAACAGTAAAATGCGTCCGGGTTCGAATGCGCGAAGCCGAAAAATCGCGAGTTGGTGATGTGTCCTTAACAGATACAACAACAGTTCCCTCTGTCTGCGTCATAACTGAGGGAGACAAGTCACCCAGAAGCTTGATGAAGGCATTAGATTTGCCAGTTTACAGACATTAATATCAGATGGTCTTACGTCTGCGCAATAACCAGAATCGGCAAGACAGCACGTTAGCGCCTCGTCTCGGATATTACCGCCAGCTTGTGAGGGGGGGATGCCTGTACCATCTTTTAACCGTTTGGAGGCCTTTGACTCGATGATATGCTTGGCGTGTTCAGCATCGCGAATGTCATAAAATGCGACTATAAAATCCCGATTTTCAGGACTCCTGCGGAAAATGGTCTGTATTGGTTTGGACGGAAGTCGCCGTGTAACAGACGGAGTGGACCATGTGCTTGGGGCAGTGACGGTGGTAGATGTAAGGCTTTTGAAATATTGCCGGATGTCATCCTCCGATAGATCGCTGGGTGCATTTCCGATCTACATGATACATCAGCATCGCTCCACGGATCATACAGGAAATGCTTACGATCAAAAACCTGCTGTGTTGATTGCTTTCAGAAGCCGAGTTCGCGAGGGTGAGACGCCTAAGATCAGCACTGAGAATGATGGGATCTGTGGATTCATGATCGGTGCTATCACTCTGAAGGGATGACGAAGGAGTGAGGGGTGGTGTAAGGTAGTGAGTTGTAGTGGCATGGGTCTTCCTGGAATATGTTTTTGGACAACAGGAAGTACCATCCTTGACATTACTGCTGGACGGCTGGGATTTCGGCGGCGGGCGAGTCACGTGGCGAGAGGTAGCCATCTCTCGAGGACTTGGTCTGGTCAGGAGTGAGGAATGATGATACCCAAGTGAAAAGTTGGAAGCTCACCGTAGATTTGGAAGCGAGGGGGATGGTTGGAGGCGTGGGGATCGAGTGGCGCACTCTCTTGGATCGCGCTCGAAGATAGACATGGTGGACAAGGACTCGAAAGGGTGTTTTCATGTGGAGATAGAGGTTTATAATAAATGAAGAACGAGAAGTTGATTGAAAAGGAAGAATGGATGGAATTGTAGCTTGAACGCGAAAATCGATGTAATGACCTGTTCAGATT
Source organism: Rhizopogon vesiculosus (assembly GCA_001882365.1). Lineage (NCBI taxonomy): Eukaryota > Fungi > Basidiomycota > Agaricomycetes > Boletales > Rhizopogonaceae > Rhizopogon > Rhizopogon vesiculosus. Next base: position 8,658 of record LVVM01001575.1, read on the forward strand.
GACGTACAGAGAATCACTGAAAGACGTCGAAGGAGAGGGATCGTGGAGTCGCCGTGAAGGTCACGCGGGTCGTTGACAAAGAGGAAGCGCCTGACCAGACCTGGTCACCACGGCACTACAACACCGTCCTCCACGGGGTAACGATGAAGTGAGAATTAAAGAATGGGTTGCAAGCTGTACAAAGGGGAAAAAAACAAAACAAAAATAACGAAAATCCTGCAGAACCCAGAATGCAGGGCAAATAGATTCCAAGTGGCACAGCAAATGCGATGAGACAATCACCAAATTGAATAACACTCCCGACAGTCCTCGGGGCAAAGAAGTCGCACAAGAAAAAAGATCCTCCAGCAACGGAAGCTTATCTGTCAGCACACGTCGAGAGAAAGATGACAGACGATCCTCTACGAAAGGCCCGTCGCATTGGGTGACTTTTGCTTCTCAGAAATCAAAGCGATCTTGAGCCCAGCCACGTTGCTGTGCTTTGATGGAGACAGACTTTCTTGTCTGATTGCAGTTTGACCTCTTGAAACTTCACGATCGCGGCATTCCGTGATATAGCTAAGAGGTAGGGAGGCCACTGGCATGTGGAAGAACAATATCTGCAAATCGTGAGACTTTTAATTAGGATCTCCGGTGGCCAAGCCACTTACGATAAAATAGGATAAGAGGTGCCTTCATTGTACGAAACCTCCGGAGACTTGGTTATTCCAGTGACATCTTGTTCCACACCCTGGAATCATATCCTCTTGCGTCATTCAGGAGGGCAAACCTGCCATCAAATCACGAAAGTTACCCATCATTCTTGGGCGCTGTCCGTGGGATGATAGTGATGCCAGAACAACTCTGAACTCGGAGAGATACTAAGCTCGTGGGTCTCCGGGGATCAGCTGGGTGGAAAGATGATTCTGTCACCTTCTACAGCTTTCACGGATGTCTTTCTCGTACAAATGGGCGGCCGGCGGCTCCATATGACTCCCACGAAATGCTGTTTAAAGCAAATGTGGTGGCTGTATTCAGCGCTGAAGAACCGCCCCATAAATTCGGAAAGGCTGCTTCAGACTGCCCCAGAAGCCACAATAACGTCGAACAGGCTTCATGTCTAATCGGCGGACGTTCTCACCTATCGCCAAATGAGATCGAGATTTGAAGGAATTTGCATTGAAGGCCAAGCAGTGGACTCGGTCACGGTGTCGGCGCACCGCACCGTAAAACCCTGCCTTCAGGTTTGAACGTTCAGCCCTCCGTTCTGAAGGGGTACGCAGAACCTAGTGAGAATATGTTAACCTCATCCACGTACAAATTTGCGTACAATTGTCCATAACCTGACGGTTCTTCATCTTGCCAAACACAGTCATTGAAAGGACATGTGAATTAGCGGGGAAATCGCGGATCGGGATTTCACTCTGAGCTTGTCTGAGCTCTTTCTGAGTTCAGAACATTTCACAAAAGCAGACTTCTTAGTATGAAAAAGTTAGCAACATTCCCTTCTTGTATGCACGTTCTGTTGCTAGTCATTTGTCGAATCGGACCTCCCTTATTCGTGTGGGTCCACAGACACATATCCTTCGGTAATTTACATGAAGTTCTTCGATGGGTGAGCAAATCGTGTAAACAAGCCTGACTGCCCTTCACTTTAGGATTCAGAAGACTGTCTTCCTTCAGTTAGTTCTGCTTAGGGGAGACTATTATCACCTTTGCTGCCTCAATGCAGCCTCTCCTCGCCGAACGCTGGCGATGGCATCTCTACTCAAGCGCTCACCCAACGCTCACCCCGGATTTTTGCGAACGGCTTCTTCCACTCATCACTCCACAACAGTCACGGCAGGCGTAAATCAAATAGACATGTTCTACTAACGACATGTGCCAGCATGTGGCCGATGGTTGGGTACCGGCAAGCGAACACGGATGCGATCGTGTCAACTCTACCGAGACGTGTGAGCTTCGTCAACTTATCGTGTCTACCATGTAGCTCTCGGCCATACCAAGGTCATACACACGTGCGCACTCGCGATACGTTCCGAGGCTCGAGGTAATCCTGCAAGACTTCGACCTGCAAAGATTCCCATGGACACGTCAAATTTTGACGTGCTCACGCCCACAAGTGTGCCCCTATAGCCAAGACGTCGACCACCGAATACCATTACTGCGACCGTGACGAATCATAGATTTCTGCATAAATATAGGCCTGACAAGGTTCTATAACGGATCATTTAACACATTCTTCGTGATAGCCCTTGATTGATCCCCTATGTAGCTAAACCTATGTAGCTAAACCTGTAGAAGGAAGTCGTCCCTTCTCGTATAGAATGATTTCATATAACTTTACTGGTTAGTACTGTCAGCCTTACCACCTGCAGAACGTGGTTGCAGCGAGTGCTGTTTACCTTGGCATTCTGGTTGATTCAACACGAATGACGGGTGATCTTAACTTCAAGGGGCAGTGTCTGGCGGTGGCAATGTATTATCTGTCATTGCCACTCCATAGCCGAAAATCAGGCACTGCAGGGAGACGATTTGACCGTACCAAGAATATTAATACCTTCAACTCCTCCTGGAGAGGCGATATTATTGCTAGATAGCAAACTCCAAGCACGTTGGTGCGGCCCATGTGCAACACTTGGATAAAGGATTAATCGAAGGTGTGCATGCAAGGCTGTAAGCTGTAAGGGTTGTATGAACGCGTCTTTGGTACAGCAACCGTAAATGTAAACCCGAATATGTTCCTTTCGTTACATCCTTTGTGTTCTCTTAAGTTTCGATATTCAATCTCGAGTCAGGCGATGTTATTATAAAGGACTAGAACAGAGAAGAATCCGATTTTGGTTTGGATTGAACATGAGTACAATATTAATGAGAACACCACATGCGTGAGAATTCGGTTCTACTCGTCGAATCTCGACAAGAGGTATGGTTCGGTCCAACAAAATACATGTCTTCTCTATTAAACGCCGTATGGGCATCCTTGGTTTACGCATGGTATGACATGTGTTTACAGCGACTTCTCCAACCCAGCCCAATCAATGGGTTGTTTCAAAACTGCGACCAAGCGGCCTTCTTCACTCTCCAGGTCTGATCCCATGTCCGACATATACTCCCACCTTGCAGTCTCTGGAAGACTCATCAAGATGCTTTCAATGCGCGCAGAAGGCGTTTTCAACCCAAACCTGGTACCTCTGTCGTACACAAGGTTGAATTCGACGTAACGCCCTCTGCGTAACAGCTGCCAGCGTCTATGTTGGTCGGTGCTGGGCATCGACATCCTACGCTCAACAATGGGCAAGTAGGAGGGGACGAAAGAATTCCCCAAGGCCTTTATGAAGCCAAAGATCTCCTCTGGTGATCGAGGCCGTTCAACGTCATCTGAGAGCCGAGCATGCGTCTCGGTACTGAGATCGTCAAAGAAGAGACCTCCAATTCCCCTGGTTTCCTGACGGTGGACGATATAAAAATATTCGTCACACCATTTCTTGAATGCAGGGTACAGTTCTTCTCCATGTTGGTTGCAAGTATTTCGCAACGTCGTGTGGAAGTGACGCGCATCCTCCTCGTAGAGGTATGATGGCGTGAGATCACAGCCTCCTCCAAACCACCATGCAATGACCTTGCCAGTTCCCTCGTCCTCTGTGGCTTTCTCCGTTATCTCGAAGTAGCGATAATTTGCGTGCACAGTGGGAGCATGGGGATTGCGAGGATGCACGACGAGACTGATTCCGGCTGCGAAAAAGGGGAGACTGGTGTTCTCTTCATATGGAATGGAGGAATGGTCTGCGCGCATTTCCTTGATTGCAGCAGGGGGGAGCATGCCATGCACGACAGATATGTTAACACCAGCCTTCTCCAGGACTGTTTGCGGAGCAGGTGATGCATCTCCAGGAGGGGGGACGGAGAAGATGCCAGAGACACCCTTCCCACCTTGTGCTCGCAGCCAAGAGTCGCGTTTAAATGTTGGAGCATTAGGGTCGAGCCTTTCAAAGGAGGTGATAATTTCCTCTTGCAGACCGAAGATGTACTCTTCGAAACGCTGGCGCATTGGAACTTCCATGTCGACTTTGTGCCTTCGAGGAACGTCGAACTGCTGCACGATCATCAATCGCTGTGGAAATTGTTCGCATACTGAGGGATTAGGTACAAACCCTAAGATGCCCAGTGAAAAGTCCCTCAATTGCGACGATAATCAGCTGTCGATTCAGAGTTGGAAGTCTTAAAGTACTTATCCGAGTCGCTGGCCTAGTAAGGAAATTTGCGCAATGTGACATTACAGTCACAGGTATTCGAAATTTCTACTGTCTCGTTATTTCGTAGTAGACCTTAACCAGACCTTCCTTCTAATAACTGTCTCAATTCCTCGAACACGGGTTTTATACGATACGCGTTTACTGCTTTCCCGGAATCCGGACATCGAGCTTGAACGACTGCCAAGATGCCACTCTACCAAATGTTCTGCATTGCCAGTCATTTTAGGGAGTATGTGAGTCGCATTCTACTTTTGCTACAGAGCATGCATCTCATGACCCATGAATCAGAAACACATTAAAGATTTGGTGACTATGTCTGCGATGCATGTCATGAATGAAGGCGGCGTGGTCCGAAATATCCAGTTCAGTGGAACGCAGACGCTACCCCAGCGGATGCGGCGACACAAACAGTACTACACCGTCGGAGAGTAAGCCCCAAGTGCTTTGTTCTTCGCTCATAGCAACCTTACCTTTTTACTAGTTACTGGACAATGCATTTTGACACTTCACCTCGCACACTACGGACATTGGCCGGAATGATGCGCCGAGATCCTCGCATCATAAGGTGGACAATGTTGAAGTTGGGCGAGAAGGCGGAAGATGTGGTTACTTCACCTGAGCAGACAGTGGAACGCCACTTGCCAACATCATCGAGCAGAACTACTTCTTGGTCTTCTTGATGACGCGTTTCTGATACCCTTCTGGTCTGGTCTAAAGCACCTTTAATAAAGTCAAATTCTTTTCATTGACAAGGACTCCGACCACAATATTGAATGGGGGTCGAGTTTACTACTGATCGATGCATACGCCTCAATAACGCCTTATTTTTGTAGTTTCAGAATATCTTCAAGCAAACCGCGCACGTTGTCCTGTAGCTCCATTATGTCCACCAACATCATTGCAGCTCGCCACACACCACGCTCCTACGCAATCAATTGAGGGATGCTGACTTCCCCGCCATCTGCAATGCGATGCAAATGCTGAGAGTTCCAGGCGTTGATATGATAAATTGCAAAATCTGCCTCGCGCTGTGTTGTTCCCGCCGACGCCCAGTAAGTTTGATGGCACATCTAGTAATGGACGAGAGCAGCATCATCGGAGGGTTGGATCGACCCATCTATTGACCTAGTGGTAAGACGCCACGCGGAATGTCTTGCAAGTTGCAATTAACCAAGTCCCTTGGTCATGTAAGTTACGGATTCATTTCACCTACCTGTGACACACGCAGCCTGAATTGGGGCTACGCGACGTATTGGTCACCAATCCGCCGTGCTCACAATCTCATACAGTTGCATCCTTACCGTCGTCCTGTACCCGCATATGTGAGATATCCATCATTCACCACCCTGACCATCTGACTCTCAGGTTTGCGGACTGGTCTTCTGATACGATACCGCAATGATACCTACTTACGCCATGATAGGGCATTCCAACCCGAGTGTAACAATCAAATCACCCTTCTCCATCTCGAAAAGTCATTCGGCTAAAGAGCGTCGATACATTCCATAATCTACCTCTTTTGTATCGGTTTTCACTGGGATTAATCTCTCAATGGTTTCCTGTGTTTTGTTGTTCTACCCACTTTAGCACCCCCCATAGGTCATTCACTATCTGTACACCTTTGATATTTTCACCCTCCTCCTTTCGTTCACCGGCGCCTTCTGGCCCAACCCTACGCAACAAGAGGGCATGCATTCCAGCGGCTCGAGCACCTCGATGGTCGCTAAAAAGAAGTTCGAACCAACATAATGTATTGCCTGAATGTTAGGTCATACCTGTCAAGTTCGTCACCGACGTGAACACTCTCTTGCAGCCCCACCGCAACTGGTTGCGCGCTGAATGCAAGACGGAATATTTTGGCGTCTGGTTTCTCTATTTCCACCTCCTCGCTGAGGAGAATTGGATCGAGGTACGAAGTAATTCCAAGGTCCTTCAAAACCGGTCCTGCATTGCGCTTAGCTAACAGTGTAGATGGAGCTTCCAGAAGGCATACGCATGCGCGTGTCCGTATTGCTGACAAGTGCTGTACGAATGTTCATATCGTACAGCCGCCTCACTAGAGTGCCGGATCATAGCCACATAAGCACGAGCTGGCCATGAATGACGAGAGTTCACATACGCACTGGGAGGGAATCATGGAAGAGTTTGTAGCCTTCTCGAGAGCTAAATCTTTCCATGAGGCTAGGAACGATATGTCGCAATGAGGAGTCTACAGCTGGTAGGAGGCGGTAATTAAGAAATTTATGGGGAGAACAACTAGGGTGAGGGAACCTTGTGGGTCAGCTCCAGCACCGATTGCTGTCCGCTTAATCACCTCGGACCACCATCCTTCAGCGCCAGAGTCCTCTTGATACGCGGGTTTATCCTTTTGTACCTGTTTCAGTGCTGAGGGGCCGAATAAAAGAATTGACTTGCAGGGGGTTGTCGACCTACCAACTTTGAAAGACTGTCTCAGTAGCTCTGGCTCAAGGACACCAAGATATGGGGCAAATGTCTGGGAATATTGGACGTAGATTGGCAGTCTAGGCGTTATGAGGGTATGCAATGCATCGAAGGTCACCAGTCTGATGGTCATGTTGTGTCAGGCTTGAGGCGGGTCATGTCAGTGTACTGCTATAGGAAACGCTTACATAGTCCGAGTCTAGTGAAGATAGGGTACCCTTCTCTCCACAGCCAAGGCTTAAACTTAAACGTCAAACACCCTCATTCATCGAAGTTCACACCAAGTTGTGTTGGCCAGAGCTGACTCTGGAAGGTTTCTGATAAAATCGGCCACGAGTCAAACCGGCGGGTTACTGATCGTCCTGTCCAATAACACGCCGCGGCCCGCAGGCGTCAACACTGAGGCACTGCCTTTGTTCTTTCGCTCTACAACGCTCATCATGCCAGAGACACCCGCCGTCGACAATCAGTCTCTAAGAAGAACTCAATCCACCGGTGATATCCACCCACCACCAAGGGCCCGTCTCCCAACGTCACATCACCGCTCTGAACAGGATGGACGTAATGCTCATGCCACTTCATCACAAGTCGCTGAAGGTACCCCCGAAGAGTAAGTGCTGTGCTGCTCGACATAGGTCGATATTCATCCAGACTACAAGTACTTCACGCAACCCCTGGTTTAACCCCAGCACAACAGTCCCTACAGAGCAACCACAAGCCAGAAGATCGTCCACTACCAACTCTCAACCTCAACCACGTCGCTCGTTGTATGCAAGGCTCAAAATATTCTTTGGGATTGGTCCAGATGCATCAAAAACACGCAAGGCTCTCATATCACTTGTGTGGACGTTGACATATGGTTTCGTTCAGGTTCATCGACTTTTCTCTTGAATCAAGGGTTGCACTGAATTCATTCGTTCAGGTCGCAGCTATTATCGCAGTTCTGAGTGTAGCCTCCGTAATCCAGAGCCCGACAGAATCCAAGTCCCAAATCGATGCTTGTGGACGGCCTCTGGTCGCTTGGAATTCCATCTGGATAGTGCGGGTTTGTTTGTCATCTGCCCTCGCGTACTGGAATTTCGTTCGAATTCGAAAAGCGTGAGTATAGCATGGCCCTTCTCTCTACGGTGCCTGATCAGTAGAAATAGTGATAACTCCAGGAGATCAGATGATGCTGAATCTGCCGATCGCCCCCGAGTAGACAATGATAGCGGGCCTCGTCTCAATGAGCCAATTCGTCGTCGACAAACAGATCCTCATAGACGGACCAGGAATTCAACTACTGGTGGCGCTTCAAGTCAGGAAGAGCCGTCACCACCATATTCTTATCTTTATGCGCGGTATGATTTGACGTCCTCTGCAACCTATGCACCCAGAATAATTTCTATGGCAGCTTGTCACTCCTTTCATCCATGCTCACCTTGACATGGTTCCTAACCGCACACATTTTGGAATATACAACTGTTGACTCATGCCGACTGAGCTCCCCTCTCGTTTGGTGGCTTACCTTTGCCATTCTATGCACAATGTACTTCCTTGTCCTCGAAGTTTTGGTTTTCGGATTCCTTGTGTTCATGGTTTTACCCTTCATTATGGTGAGTCCAGGACCGTTCGATTCAGACTGATTCACAAACCGATATGGGTCTTCTCGCAGCTTTTCTATAGTATCATTCTACTTTGCTTGGGTCGGCATCCACTCCAGAACCCTCACTACATTAAGCCCGAGATCGAAAAGTTGCCTAAAGCGATCGTCGAGCGTATCCCTCTAGTCATCTATATTCCGCCTCCGCCGGAAGACGATGGAAAGGCACAACCCATATCCTTGCCAAAGCCCGTTCATAGCTACCCACCCAAACCACCAGCCCCGCGGACGCCAAGGAGGCGATTTGCGTTCTTCCGCCGCAGGCCAGCCAATAAGTCCCAAGAAGGCACCGACACTCTTGACGGCAAACAGAGCACGAAGTTAGAGGTCAAAGATCCAGAAACGTGGGAGGATAACTGGGAACAATGCAAGTATCCCTTTGTCCGATTGGAGGGAAATCGAGCCGCCTGTGCCATCTGTTTGATGGACTTCGAGGAACCAAAGCGATTGAGTGGTATTACGGAGACAGTCGCGATGGAGAAGAAAGAAGAGTCTGCAGTTGCACCATCAGTGGGCACACATCACCAGCGTGAAGAGGAAGTTGAAATACCTGTGGAACGTATCACTGAAGAAGATAGAACCGGGCTCCCTCGCCTCGAAGATGCAGGTGTTGGCCCGCAGCCTCTTCGGCTGCTTGCTTGTGGACACGTCTTTCATGTGCGCGGGTTCGGGCTATTATATTTGGTCTGTGAAGCTGACTTGTTCATTTAAACAGAAAACATGCATTGATCCGTGGCTTACTGATGTGTCGGGCCGATGTCCGGTGTGCCAACGACCTGTTGAACTGGATGACGTAGAGCCAAAGAACTCCAGGCGACGACGTCGCTCTTAACGAACTGTATTCTAGCGCATATAGTGGTTTGGTGATGATCTACTAGCTTACTACACCAGGGACCCCTCATACAATCCATATATGATGTATTTCATAGCATATTCATTGGACAGTTCATGGTATTTCCTATCGTCGAAGAAGGTGTCCCGCGGTTGTCGGCAATTACTTGAAGTATGCCGAGACAATGTTGCGAACGTCGGATAGCGCACTCGACTTGACTAACGCGCATGACAAATAGCTCTCCGACGTCATCATGTCTTCCAAGCTCAACATGATGAATAAATATGAGTCGATGTTAACTCGTACTATGCAGAATTCCCTACATTATGACCGGCTTCTCTCAAGGGCACTCGATGGAAAATTCAGAATCTGATGCTGTCCACAGTGCGCCAACGCGAACCCCCACCACGCGCGACGGCGACGACAATCCGTTCTCACATGGTGTTTTCGACAGCGATCCCGCAACCGTTGCTGCGAGGAAAGGCTGGTTAAAAATCAGCTTCCTTGGTGTGGTTGTTCTCTGCTTTATGATCTGGGGTGTTCTACCCATTTATTGGGCTGCCCTTGGTCGGTCTTCCAATAATATCCATAATCTATCCGGGTTTGTTGTGGTAAGTGTTCTTTCCAGCACCACCTTGCGCTTCTTGATGTTTATATCTGGCAGGACTTCGACGGGGGCGAAATAGGACAAGCAGTAACACAAACATTCCAGAACATCAGCAGTCCACAACAAGTGTCGTGGTTAATAGTGGATGCAGCACAATTTCCTAATGGGCAAGACGATGTGGCCCAGGCTCTACTTGATCATAGATGTTGGGCAGCAGTAACTAGTGCGTATCGCCATGGTCAGCTCGTTATGCCAACACTGAGCGAGAACTATTCAGTCAATCCCGGAGCTTCAGCTAATTTGAATGCGTCGATTAATGCAGTTAATGCATCGTATAATGCATCGCAAGCTGTGACCGCGTACACAACGAGCGGTCGCAATGAGAACATATAGTCAGTTGCTTACTTCCTGCCTTCATTCCACGATCTCATTGCATCACACATACAGCCGAGGCTCCATCACCCCACAGGTAAGTTACCAATTTCAGGCATTTCAAAGAAGTCACAGACGAGCATGGTGTTAGGTAACCTCAATACTGACGACCATCTCGTATACATTTGCATTAAACTTCTCGCAACGGTTAGCGTCGAGGCCAAATATATCGACACTCCTGGGGACTGCGCCTCAACTGGTAGTCCAACCGATGGCTTTCATGATTGAGGATCTCAGGCCATTTAATGTCCCTGTGTATGCACTTGGATCTATCCCTGATATTTGTCATCCACTAAACTGATTATTTTTCGACAGGGCCTCCGCAGTGGACTACGTTGGACTAATTTACCTCCTGATTGTGGCTGTAAGTTCATGACATCGATAACAGGAATACGTTTGACCTTCTCGTCCTTAGTTCGTGTTGACGGTATGACCTTCACAATGGTTCCGCAAAATTGTGTCTGAGATGTCGTGATGATAGAACCAGCTTTCAGTGGCTCGCATTGAAACTGGCTTCGGTCGACGTTTGACGTTGCGATCTCTCATCCTTGTTCGCTTACTATGGCCCACCATACTCTACTTCTTCGTATCCGTAAGGTTTTTTGTTCATACTGTTGAGGTTTGGCTAACGTATAGCACAGCTAATGTTTTCACTCTTAAGTCTGGCATTTGGAGTACCATTTGGCAGAAAGTTTGTGCTAGGTTTCCCACTAGAAGTCATGATCTGACCTTTGGATCTTTTGAAGATTCGGGCATGCAGGATATTTCATCTACTGGATGATGTCGTGGTGTGCAATGACCGCCTTGTGAGTGTGAACGGCTACGAAAGTGATCCGCATACTTAACAGCGTACCAGGGGCCTTGCTCTCGAATCCATGATCACCATCCTAACCATAAAATTCATTCCAGTATTCCTTATTCTGTGGATCATATGTCTGTCTTTTCGCTCTCTTCACGACACCATCCACTAATTCGCTTCGGATGACCCAGCCAATGTATCCGTCGCCTTCTATCCGATAGAAGTGCTCCCAGCAGTCTTTCGATATGGTTTCGCAATGCCATTCTATAATGTTTCAAGCACAGTTCGGACGATTATCTTTGACACTAAGAACGAAAGTATGTATCCTGGGACTGTCTATTTTGGATGTCCCTAACGAGCACCCCCTATCTCTCAGTTGGACTAAATTTCGGCGTCCAATTCGCGTGGATTTTGATCTCTTGTGTTACACTTCCAATATTTCAATGGATCGTAAGGCGACAGGAAGTCAAGGCTTGGGAAGCATCACAAAACGCTGCCCGGGAGAAGGCATAAAATGTGTTTTGTAACTTATGCGCAAGCATGCAATACGGTAATTAATTAATATGTCACGACGTAATTCAGGCCTCATATATCGCAGCCTGCAAGGTTCTACCGTCGAACTTCGACAGTCCCATCGGCCCATCACGCCAGCAACATAGAAGGCACATAGCCGCTGGCTTGTAGTGTGGCCGTATTCCGATACTGGGTGGCTCTAATAAAATGTGCCGGTGAGACCTGATAATTGTAAGGACATGTATTCCCCTGGCGACGGAAACCCTTTCTTTACGTCTCATACCGTACTCCATTCTTTAGGCCACTGTCAACATTTCTATTCGTTATCGTTACCCTACGACGCCACCCCCTTCGTACTACATATTTAAGTATCTATTCGCGTCGTACATTCAGCAACAAAAAGAAGAGTAGTGGTGTAGTTCTTCCCCCTCCAAACTTACTCCCGGTCCCATCATTCACTTCGATCTCGTACCGCTACACAAAATGTAGCATCCTTACATAATTATACATAACAACTTATTTAATCATTGAGCCTGTTCACGTTGCTCCAACTTTGCCTTCATCCTGTTTGACTTCCCTCATCTCTGAAAATCAGTACGCAGATATTATATTTATAATGGATGTTGGATTATGTGTTTGCCGGGGCTAATTGCAAAGATGATGTCACTTTGGAATCTGATAACAGGGGAACTCATGGGGCCACTGTTACTTACGGACATGTATGTCACCGCAGAGGCTCGAATGCGTTCGGGCAATTCCTCAGAGACGACAGCGGTGCACGATCAGCGGGGTGCTACTCCGTCATCAACTGGTGTTGGTCTTTTACACGGTGAATTATTCTCTCATGGTTTCTGGGACAATGATTCTGTCATGACAAAGACGAGGCAAGGATGGTTTAAGTCATCTTTCATTGGGCTCGCTTCCATATGGGTTATTATCTGGGGCATATTACCCATGTACTGGGGCGCGCTCGGCCGCTGGTCTGCAAATATCCACAATCTATCTGCCTATGTTGTAGTAAGACTTTTATTTGATGCTTTCAACCTCGTGGTCTTATCCTGAGTCCTTGAGGATTTCGATGGTGGAGACATAGGACAGGCAGTTACCCTGGCTATCTCAACGATTAGGAGCGACTCCCAGCTGTCATATCTCGTCAAGGATGCTGTAGATTTTCCTGGTGGTACAGGAGAGATTGCGCAAGCCTTGCGGAATGACGAGTGCTGGGTAGCTATCACAAGTTAGCACCGCTTACCAGATATCTACCCGAACTGACTTGTCGCCAGTCAATCCTGGAGCTTCGAGCAACCTAAGCAGAGCCATAGAGTCGGCCGATGCAACCTACAATACCACACAGGCCATTACGGCTTACTTGACCAGCGCACGAAACGAGAACTTATAGTATGTATTCACTCTAGATTCGTGATTTTGCCCATTGTCTGAGCCCCGGCGTAGTCGGGATGTCATTACACCACAGGTGCTTGTTCGGGCAACTCTTTGGCGCTCCTTTCTCTTTTAACACTCCCCACTAGGTTTCATTTCTCTTGACGAATATCTCGCAGACATTTGCTTCCCGTTATCTAGCAGGGCTGGCTACGAGACAAAACCTTCTTGCGCTGATGACCACCTCACCTGTGCTAGTAACACAACCGTTATCATTTATAATGAACGACATCGTTCCCTTCGATGTCCCAGTGTATGACATTCGTTCTTGCCCCACTAACTCATACTTAGCCCTTCTTAGAGCATCCGTTGTGGACTACACTGGACTGATGTACATGCTCATCATGTCTGTGAGTCAATCCATAGTCGCAGAGTTTTCACAACGCTAGATCATCCTCCATAGTTCATTTTGACGGTAATAAATTACAATGGTTTCCCATGAACCTTCCCCTTTTGACCTCTACTCAGCTCCAGCTTTTATCTGTTCGGGTCGAGACTAGGCTAGGTCAACGAGTCAGATTAGGCCCACTGATTGGCGTGCGTCTTCTCTGGCCACCGGTGATATACTTTCTGGTTACAGTGAGCTCGTCGACTGTTTTCGCGGGTCCCTGCTTAACCGTGGAACAGCTCATGTACTCGCTGCTGAGTCTGGCATTCGGCATTCCTTTCAATCGAAAGTCCGATTCATACTTCGGCTGTTTTGCATTCTACTTTAACTGATTCATGGCCTGATTAGGTTTGGGCATGCAGGGTTTTTCATTTATTGGATGATGTCATGGTGCACCATGACGGCGCTGTAGGTTCGTCTTGTGATTTTACTCTATGTCTGATACCTTATCAGGGGCCTTGGGCTCGAGACCATACTCACTGTTCTAACGATGAAGTTCATACCAATATTTCTGATCCTGTGGATTATATGTCAGTATGTTCACATATCTACTCACAACTTAGATTCATCTACTACTATATAGCCAACGTTTCCGTGGTATATTATCCAATCGAAGTACTTCCAGCAATCTTCCGGTACGGTTATGCGACACCTTTTTACAACAACTCTATAACGACAAGGACAATCATTTTCGGCACGAAAAACCAGGGTATTGGGTTCGTTTTTCTGCTGCCGTATGCCGCATTCTTAACTATTTATAGTGGGGTTGAATTTCGGCGTTCAGTTTGCATGGATCTGTGTCTCGTGCATAACGCTACCGATTGTGCAGTCGCTGGCATGCAAACACGAATTAAAGGAATGGCACCGCATGAAACAGGGTGCTCAAGAAGGCAAGATTGATGTATAATTCAGAGACTCTTCGATACAATATGACAATAATAGTTGCACACACAGTCATGCATGATTCGATTGTTATTATTTAGACTAGAGTCAATGCAATTACGAGGCAGACTTCATGAAAGGAAGGACTGAGCTTCTGAGGATGTGATCGGGTCTTTTTGTTCCAGGAAAATTGTACGGGTACTTAGTTGAAGTCATATTGCTCCGGCCGTTTGGGCCAGTTGCTGGACTTCGGCGGACGCGGATACCGTAAAGATTATCGGGATCTGAAGAATACGAATTCGTTCAAAAGATCCGTTATCAATTATCCCTTTGTGCACAATAGTTATCTGAACGACTTTATGACATATGATCAGTATCCGGTTTATCCTTCTAATTTGCCCACGCTCGAATTCTTAAATGTCAGCTTCTGCAGTACCGTTTCGATTACGAACGAGAGGGATAGGGGGCGCAGTGGTATAGTGGTCCACGTGGCTTAGGGGCTCACGATCACAGTCAATCGAAGTGGCTGTGCTTGGGTAACTTTGAATCTTCCGCTCATCCGAGAGAGAACATCCGAACGTATCACCCGAACACCCGCTCACGGGTATAAGCACACCTCCTCGCGGTTATGCTTGATTACATTTATCTTCCCAATTATTTTGACACAGGTCAACAGTTCAATGCATAATCGTTCTACTATGCTCGACAACTTCAAAAAGAACGTCGTTGACCCATTATTGGGCTGTTCGTACGAGGCGGACGGGGATGACTCGGAGGTGCTTGATAGCCAAACCGTGGGTTTTTACTTGTTTGCTAAGTGCTCCCTTCTCACCCCCAGTTATCCTCAGGCTCAACTTGAGTCTGGAGTTCATGACGGTCCCCATGTTCGTCCTGACATCAAGAGTCACTGGTTATCTGCCATAGCAGACACAATCCAAGTTGCAGGATGTCACTGTTTCTGGTGCATGAGAAGTAGCGACTCGGTGAGCTACTGTCGTCAAGTATGCATGACCTGGATAGTGCTGAGATTTATATGTGCAGGCTGAAGAAGTGGAAAGAGAACAGCCAAATCAATACTCGCGCGTTCGCCCTCATGGGGTGCGCGGATCATCAATGGCTGCGAGAAGTGAAGTTATGGAGGTGTTGTATCCTCCATCATATCTCAGCCGCCCTCAGGGTCTCGATCCTGAGGCTACTCCTCCAGCTTATGAGTCACGGACTATAGTGCCTTCGAACACTCCAAAAGTCCAGTCGCCCTGTATTTTTCCCCAGGAGGATAGAGAGCTTGAATTGCTTGTCCCTGCTAGCTCCCGTCTTATGCGACATACTCCTCGAGGTCTTCTCACTCCCTCCACGGAGTCAGTACCATCATATAATTTGTCCGATACAGATACACCTTTTCTTGACTTGGCTCTCCCAAGCGCGCAATCCCCCCGGCCACGACCACAGCTGCTAATCGCCGGTATTGGCTTAGAATATCCTGAATGTGACGGGGACGAGCCCCCGGCATATAGTCGGTTTGATTCTTCTCGTCCCCGGTTTCCAACTGCCTTCGACATTCTGGGACCATACCCACATATCTCAATCCCCTTTCCGAATTTTGGGTGACTTTGGTATCTTATTGTGATGGTGCAAGGACTGGTGTATTTATCTAACGTGTTCGTAGGGTGGTTCTTAATTATCTCCGACATTCTGCATACATATCTCAATTACCTCCCCCATTATTATCTTCTCGTTATGGTTGTGCAAGGACGGACTATGTAGTGTATTTTTATCTACGAGTGTAGCCAATTTCCCGTTGACGCTATGCCCACTAATTTCCCGCGCCCTCCGGCTATTATTTGCCAGCTCACACTAAATATTTCGTAAAACCACAACCAGCATCTCAGCCTATCAGCCAGTGGATTTGGACAGACAATTGCGTTCGGTGGTACTCTTTAAGCTATTTTGTAATGCTATCTCACTATAGAAGGGCAAACGCCGTTTTATGCACTGTCAGGCGTATGGCTACATTGCACAAGCCTTTATTGGCAGGGAAAAGGTGTGCCAGTCCGCGAACCTGATGCCAATAGGTTTTAACGCAATATTCCAGTCCTACAGGTGTGTAAATATGGCGTTCCCTCGCATGTGCACTTGACACATGGTGTTTACTGTAGCCATCGTCATGTTAAACATGGGAGGACCTTCGACCGTACGTGAAGTCTCATGTTACGTCTGATATTGTCTCATACGACCTTTCTCTCGCAGGTTTTGGAGACCTATGACTTCCTCAGAAACTTATTTATGGATGGCGACCTCATTCCGCTGCCTTTCCGACGCATTGTAGCTCCCCTCATCGCGAAGCGGCGGACACCTATGATAGAAAAGCAGTATTCTGCTATTGGCGGCGGTTCCCCCATTCTCAAGCATACTGAGTTGCAGGGCGCTCGTATGTGTGAACTCTTGGACGAGCTACACCCAGAGACCGCTCCGCACAAAAGCTATGTCGCATTTCGCTATGCGAACCCACTGACACGGGAGACTGCGCGGAGGATAAAGGAAGATGGTGTGAAGAGGGCAGTTGCATTCACGCAGTATCCACAATATAGCTGTACTACGACTGGAAGCAGTCTGAACGAACTTTTCAGACGTGGGAGGGCAGGTGAGATGGGGGACATCGAATGGAGCGTGGTTGATCGCTGGGGTACCCACTCAGGATTCATCGAGGCACGTTCATCTCCCTTTATAGACTTCGCAGGGTGCTGATCATTTATGTCGAAGCTAGGCTGTTGCCCAAAACATCGAAGCCGCGCTGGCTAAATTTCATCCGTCAACACGCTCAGACGTGGTTCTTCTGTTTTCAGCTCACTCAATACCTATGTCGGTAGTGAAACGGGGCGACCCGTATATCGTTGAGGTTTCGGCATCCGTAAACGCTGTCATGGACAGACTCGGCTACTCAAATCCATTCCGGCTGGTTTGGCAATCGCAAGTTGGACCTGCTGCGTGGATGGGGATGCACACAGGCGAGGCTGTCAAAGGTCTCGCTCGCCTCGGCAGGAAGCAAGCGGTTCTAGTTCCCATTGCCTTCACGAGCGATCATATCGAGACGTTGTATGAGATGGATCTCGAGTACATGCAAGAAGGAAAGGAGGTACGCCTAGGGCATGTCTCGGTGAATGCTTGAGCTGTTCGCTAATGTGTGCACCCTGTTTTGCAGCTTGGGATGGAGATGCAGCGCGCGGACTCACTCAACGAATCTCCCGTGTTTATCCGTGCATTGGCAGATATTGCGACGCAACATTTACGTGACTACTCGGCAGGGGCTGTTGGACCTACGAGTGTGCAGATGGGGCTTCGGTGTCCGGGTTGTGAAAACATGACTTGCGATCAGCAGAAACATTGGTTCGCCCGTGCCGGGCGTTCCTAGCGACTCGTCGCTGGTTTACATTGATCACACTGTCTTTTGTACACAAAAGTGAAAAATCCTGAATCCCGACTCAAGGATTGAACTACAATGAATTGAGTCTGGTACACTCTGAAATAGATGGTCTCAACATTGCCTGAGTGAAATTTTGTTGAATTTTGTCCAGTGATTGGTGAGCATTGATCTTTACAACTGGGAGTGTATTGGACACAAATTCCCGGTTCATTTGTACAGAACACTATCACTATATACGGCCTATATGTGACACTAGGTCACCACTGTCACATCGCCGTATGCTGGGACAAATGTCGAAGAAAAACATGCTACAGCTATCTCCAGTAAATGGGCATAGGCATGTTTATTGTGGTACTAATCATAGTTATTCCATAGAAATATATGTATTAGAGAATTTGTGTAGTGTTAGACCTATCTTGGGGTGAATTTTGGACAATTATCACTGCTTCGTACATTTTATACTGGTCAGAAATACTATAAACTTGAGTCCATCTTGTCGAGGGACATCAGCTGGATATAATGGCGTCAAATTCATACAAATTGATGCAGAATTGAGTGAAGAATGACGATTGTATAAAGGAGTAGTGGTGTACGCAAAGGACTGTGTGATCACTGTACTATGTGGACTAACGAAGACACAGAACGGTGATCTGATAGGATCTGATCTACTTGAGCCTGTCACCGCCTTTTGTAACAGTTTGTAACTCTCGTTATGTATCAAACGACTTCACAGATCTATATAAGCTACAAGGAAACGCGTTGATTGGTCTGCGAAAACATCAGTCGATTATCAGACCCGAATACTGCTGCTGACTCAGCAATAAAGCACTTATACTTAACCGTATGATAACTGTAGATGCACAATGACACCATGTCTACGACAATTGTATCAGCGCCAGGAAAGGTCCTAGCAGCAGGGGGGTATCTAGTCCTTGACCAGCAATATCCAGGGGTAGTGATATCTACATCTTCGCGATTTTACACCGTTATCCAGACGGCTTCGTTCTCTGCGAATCAGATCGTAGTCCGATCTCCCCAGTTCCATCAGGCCGAGTGGAATTATACTGTGGTTTATGATACTGCGGGCATTCAGGTGATCGCACAAGAGGAAAGGTGAATGCATTTTCTGATGTAACAAGTTAATCACGCTAACAACATCTTAGTATTAGCGGGAAGAATAAATTTGTACATCTGGCGCTCCACCACACACTGAACCTCGTGGCGGAGATTCATTCTGTAGCACATGTACAGGAGAGGCTCTCTCATGGTCTCGATATAGATGCTGTGGGCGACAATGACTTTTACTCTCAGCGCGCTCAAGTAAGCTCTCCTGATATCGCAGTGATAGACTAATGGTGTAACCAAATCACTTGCACAGCTGGAGACGTTAGGGCTGCCTCGAACGACCAAGTCTCTCTCCCAGATCAAGCCTTTTTGTCACAACAACGTGAAACTGACAGAGGTGCACAAAACCGGCATGGGCTCCTCTGCAGCACTTATCACATCGCTGGTCTCCGCACTGTTGATCCATTTCGCCGCCGTAACTGAAACAGATTTCGCAAATCTGGAAGGAGATGGCAGGCGCCTTGCCCACAATACTGCACAATTTGTACACTGCCTTGCTCAAGGTAAAGTAGGAAGCGGGTTTGACGTGTCTGCAGCGGTGTTCGGGAGTCAAATCTATAGACGATTTAAACCTGCCGTTTTGGAACCCCTGATGAAAGGCGATGTATGTTGTCTCTGGTGCAGTTCCGCTTCCAGCCTGTGCTCATTCTTCCAAGTATGCAGGCACGTTGAAGAGTGTCCTGAGCTCCAGCGCCTGGGATTACAGCTTCCGGCCAATCCAACTTCCCCCGTTGACAAGACTGGTGTTAGCAGATGTCGAAGCAGGAAGTGATACTCCTTCTTTGGTTGGTAAGGTGTTAAAATGGAGAGGGCATGAAGACAGCCGTGAAACAGGTACTCATCTAATATGTGAATACTGGTCGGATGCCTGATCCTTGTCATCTTGTGCAGCGACGGAGTTATGGACGCAGATCGATGAATCAAACCAGTCTCTAGCGAGGCAATTGGACGCCCTTTCGCAGTTATATGTTCAGAACAAGGAGGAGTACGAGCAGACTGTCAGAAAGCTTTCTTACTTGCCTGCACACGGAGTAAGTGGGTTTCCTTTTGTTGGAGCCCCTTTTTTCATTGTATCCCGCAGTGGGAGAGTGTCTCCAAGGCGTTTTTTGACTTTCATCAAATTACTCAGGTGAGGAAAGTTCCTTGCCATCATCGCGCAATCAAGTTTATAGTTCCTTTTAGCAAATACGCAGCCTGATGCGAAGAATGGGTGATCTCGCTGGTGTTGAGATTGAGCCTGAGAAACAAACCCATCTACTCGATCAGTCGATTGCGCAGGCAGGTGTTATCGGCGGTGGTGTTCCAGGTGGTCAGTCCTGTTTCTTCACGAGCTAGACCATATCTTGACCTGAGAACAATGTAGCTGGCGGTTATGACGCCATCTGGCTGCTAATCTGCAGCCCGCCAGATCTAATAGAACCCCTGCATGGAGTGGAGTCCGTATGGAGCACCTTCGACGAGTCTAACGTTACCCCTCTCCTTGCACAGGAAAGCGTCGCTAAAGGTGCTCGCGTAGTGCAGCTCGACGAAATACCAGGACTCAGAGAGGCGATCCAGCACTGATGATAAATATAGAACATCCCTAACCTAGCGTCCGATTTTTGCATTATCTGTTACTCTAAATGTGTCCGGCTGTATAACAAAAGTGGAGATCAGGTCATACACATCTTTGCGTCGCCCATGGGCGTGTACGCTCTTTGAAGCACTTGAAAGAGGGACACGGTCATCGCAGCCAACCCGAATGCGAGGCAAGTTGAAGCTGGGAGCTTTGCACGGGAGTACCACCGAACCTGTGGGTCGGTGAGTTTTAGATAGCAGGCAGCAGGAAAGATGTATGCAAGCGCTGTTGCTGAGACACCGCCGGTAATCTCCAGGGTGACGCCGAGATCGCAGGTGATCAATGCGACTGGCTCAGGATCAGTGTTAGTTCTGGACTGTAACTTGGCATAACGACGTACGAAGCATTGATGAGAAGAGGATAGTGGTGGTGAAGAAGACATGCCTCTGAGGATTATAGCTTTCGTGCGCGAAAAAGTATTGCTCGACTACCTGGAACAATTAAGTTAAATTTTGTCCCGCACTGCATAACATTAACCTACTTCTCTGCAGACAAACAGCTCCAAGGGTAACGTCGTAAACATATTCAGTCCGAAGCAGAAACGGGCGACGTTGATCAATGTGTCGTTCTGTTCCCCATATATCAGACACCAAGCAGCGAAAAAAAAATAGATGAATGCTCACCGGGGAGAAGTTGTTTAATATATTCCCATGAGTTGCATCCGTGAAAACCCAGAACGCTGAGATAGCTAAAGTACAGCACGCCACGAGTGATATGAGCGTCGATATATGCGTCACTCGAGCGAACCGGTCTAGGGTTGGGGTCTTCAGGCTCCCGTAAATGAGTAAACTATTATGGTGGCACACAAATGCAAAGCTAATAACACCAATCGCCTGGACAACCCCTGGGCCAGTCACCGTGAGGCGTTTTGATGGATCGCCCCTGAGATCAGGCGTTACGTGCGACCCCTCAATGAGCACCGCTGTGACGATGATGAGCATGCTGATCAGTGCCAGTCCGGAAGCACGTGAAAGCTTATGGATGTCGCGATAGAGGGATAATGGGTAGGAAACACAGGTTGTACACAGCACGATGATGAATTGACGGTTGGTGAGTAGTGAGAGAACGGGTATCGCGGATAAATTGGGGAATATTGAACGAATGACATGGGGTATCGTGTCTCCTGGTCAGGGCGTAAGACAGGAATATAACACAGCAGAAGCTCTACACTTGCCAATAATGATGCCGAACGCACACATGCCTGACGGAAGGGTCGATCTTGAATACAGTGACGTAGATATTATCACTCACCACCGAATGCAAATGAGAACTGGAAGAATGAAACAGCTGCACGCCCGCTGGGGCCAAAACAACTGTTCATGACTTCGATGTAGGAGGTCCTGCCGCTGAGCTTGGCGTTGATGACAACCAATCGAATAGTCCAATCCGTGACAGCGCAAAGGACTAGCAGAAGAACAATGCCCATAAAGAACCCTGCTTGACTCACAGCATAAGGCAAACCTATCGCACTATAAGTCAATCCTGCCGCTGAAAATCAACCTGAACCAACCAATAATTCCTGTCGTCCCATGTCAGTGGCATACACGCTCATGGGTGCTTATGCTTACCAGCCCCGAGGATCGAATTTGCCATATTTGAAACGGAGTTCAGTAAACCGCCGCCAGACCACTGTTTTGCAGCTAGTTCGTCGAGGTCTAGGTTCCGAAACATCACATCATTCTCCAGGTCATTTGCTTCATACATAGGGATAGTCGTGTCTGGCGTCCTCCTCGCGGTAGAAACATCCATGAGACCAACCAGTAAAGGTATAGTGCGTTCTCGCCGTGAACCAGATCGAGCTTCACGCAAGTGCCTTTGCTCGCGCTGAATCTCAGCTAGTGAAGCATCATCAAAGTCATCCGAGTCCAGTTCGTATTCTGTACAAGCAGTGGTGAGGTGCGTTAAACTTGTGGGTACGACGATACGCACCCGCTTCTCGGCTCTGCGTTGTGGACCGTAAAGGCGGACCAATGACTTGCACCTCCTCCTTAAATCTAACACCTGGCTGTGTCCTCTGCGTATCCGACCAGGCCACCGCAGCACTGCTTTCCGAGTCTTCGTCATCTGGAGCTGAGAAGACAACCTGGTTAGCTTCCTCTGCTGAAATGTCTTCGTGTGAATCGTTCAACAAAGGTTGCCTGGCCTCTCCGTCTGCTGTCGCCTCCCTTGCTCTTGAGTTTGCCGCAAACATTTCTCACTGTCCATATATAAGGCGGGCGGGGAAACGAGAAATAAAGATCTCTAAGTACAAAGCTGTGGTCTGAATCACGTGATGGATACGCGCACACGTGCTGTCGATCCTGAAGTTATAGTACGTCAACTAAGAACATGCTACACTAGACAGATTTTGGACTCGGACTCTCTGCAGCTGCGGTCATGTCCCCCTCCGCCATTCTGTTACTTATATCTTGTTTTATCTGTATATTAGGCACCTTGGACCATGCATTAGTCGCTGGCCAGACTCCTGCTGCTTCGCTGGCTGCGTCCTTCTCGTTGACTACAAGTACCATGATGCCCTTTCCTTCCGCCACTCAAAGCGCATCCAACGCATCTTCGTTCATCACATCCAAGTGGTCGTTAAGCAAAGGTCATATCCAAAATGGTGCTAGCAATCTTGCCTTCGTGAACGATCCCTTCCCAAATTCAACAGTCCCTGGTGTAACCGTTTCAAACACTTCTGGGCCCGTCTTGCAAGTGACGTATCCTTCTGGCACCTACGGAAGTCAAACCTCTGGCGCACAATGGTACTCGCTGTGGAATACAACAGACGGGTCTCAATTCCAGAGCATGGTGCTCTCCTACGAGGTTGCTTTTGATTCCAATTTCGACTGGAATCGAGGTGGAAAGCTCCCTGGGCTTAGAGGCGGGGTCGATGTCGATGATTGCTCTGGCGGCGCACAACCCAACGGCACTGATTGTTTCAGCACCAGGCTCATGTGGCGAAAATACGCGGCAGGAGAAGGTATAAACCTAGCCATGTTCTCATATCCGTGCTGAGATCTTGCTTGTAGTCTATGCGTACATGCTGACTCCAGACAACATCTGCTCGGATAGCAACATTATCTGCAACTCTGATTACGGAGTAAGTATCGGCCGAGGATCCTTTGGTTTCGAGACCGGACAGTATGTATTTCTCCATACCGTATACCCTGATGCACTCACTGAAGATTCGACCGCAGGTGGTCCCGCATAACAATTCTCGTGCAGCTAAACAATCCCTCTACGCTTGCCAATGGCAACGTCGAATTGTAGTAAGTCGTATCATTTAGGTGGCCTAATGTTTTACGGAATTCATTGCTATAGTTTTAATGACGTACCCGCGCTATCACAACAAAACCTGTACTTTAGGACAGCGGACGCTGTCACCATCGGCGGTTTGTACTTCTCGTAAGTTGTGTACTTTTGTGGATTGCAAAATATTGACTTAATGAATATGTAGGACGTTCTTTGGAGGTCGGTTTTGACTATATTTGTCGCATCCATACTGAAACGTAACTGTTTCTCACAGGAGACGACTCCAGCTGGGCAACGCCGCAAACTGTGCATTCTTATTACCGCAATATACAGATGTGGGGAAGTTCCTCTCCATCCTCATTTTCTGGACAGGTGGTCAATGCTGCATCATCCTCACGCGGGTTTGAAAGCATGGAGTGGATGTTGTCTACATTACTTCTTTTCGCTCTTTACTACATTGGATGATATTTGTACGTTCACTACAGGGATATTCGTACATCACTTCGGCGTTGTATCCTCACTTTTCTGTAATCGCACTCGTGATTTGGAACCAAGATTGGTTATAGAACCCCTCTCAGAGGGGTTACGTATTCGGTCAGTGATTTGTCATGGATAAATCTAGTCTCGTGCGGGGCAGACCAAATAGACGGAAGACAATTTGTTCCTTCTTTATCATGGGATAAATCGTTGGATATCGTGATAAGTTATAACCGATTCACATCCTTCTCTATCTCCATTTATCTGGATGGCATTCTCTGGAGCCCTTGTGCGTGTTCACCAATCTGAACTGTGCAATCTGTCTGATTTATGCAGGACAGACCTTGACTGATCTCAATGACTTTTTAACCCCATCTCAAGCATGTATCAAACCTATCGAGCAGGCAAATGAGCCGGAGGAGAGCAAAGTGCCTGGTGCTGCTGCAGTGTGTCCCAGAGCTTGTACATACAAGGGTCCGACTGACATATTGTTCCCAGACAGAAATTGTGATCGACTCCGGAGGATCATACTATGAAGTCTCAGCAAACAATGCATCTTCTAAAAACATAGAGCGAAAGCTCCAGCAAGCCCAGATCAGCTTAAATGACTGCCTTGCTTGCAGGTCCGTCGTCTTGCGCATATCGAATCTGTGCTGACCGTATCCTCGAAATACAGCGGTTGCATAACGTCGGCTGAGTCTGTATTGATCACACTACAGTCGCATACGGAGGTCCTCAACTTCCTATCTTCCAATCCTCCCATTTCGACTCCAGATCACAAGATTCCTGTGCTTTCCATCGCGCCGCAGAGTCTCGCATCCCTCGCGGCATCCATCTCGTCATCATCTGGGTCGCCTGTGAGTCTCCTTCAAATATTGAGGAGAGTGCGAGCATTCTCTACACGGATACTTGGGTTCGAGCATGTTTACGACACTACATTCGCCCGTCATCTTGCTCTGCTAGAGCACACGCGGGAGTTTCTTGAGCGGAAGAGGGGAGAAGGGAAGCTTCCGATGCTTGCAAGTGCCTGTCCGGGATGGATATGCTATGCTGAGAAAGCACATTCCGAAATGTTACCTTTTATCGCCAGGACGAAGAGCCCGCAGCAGGTGATGGGGACAGTGGTCAAGTCGTGGTTCGGAAGTCGATGGGGAGTGCAGTACGTCTTATTACTTCTTTTGATTTCGTGGTACTGAATATTTGGCGTGACAGACCAGATCAGATTTACCATGTGTCCGTTATGCCATGCTACGACAAGAAATTGGAAGCTTCGCGGCAAGACTTTTATAGCGACCTCTACTCGACTCGGGATGTGGATTGCGTCATCACGACTGGGGAGCTCGAGCTTATGATGCGCGAGAAAGGCTGGGACCTTTCCAAACCAGTAGAGAACGAGAGTACCCCCGATTTCGACGCTGAAATTCCAGAGCTCCTGTCACATCCTGGGACCAGCTCCGGGTCGTACCTGCAGTCTCTCATCAACT
This sequence comes from Rhizopogon vesiculosus, assembly GCA_001882365.1. Lineage (NCBI taxonomy): Eukaryota > Fungi > Basidiomycota > Agaricomycetes > Boletales > Rhizopogonaceae > Rhizopogon > Rhizopogon vesiculosus. The sequence goes on from LVVM01001575.1 coordinate 34,229, forward strand.
CTATCACTGCAAGCCACCCGTCCCCCGCGGACCTCGCTGTCAAACTCATTCGCACTTCTGACTATGAAGAATTCACTCTGCGGGCTCAGGACACCGGCGAGGTCCTTTTCAAGGGGGCGAAATGCTATGGTTTTCGTAATCTCCAGAACGTAGTGCGCAAAGTAGGCCGTGAGGCTGGCGTGCAAGTTGGAAGGGGCGCTGCTGGAAGAATGGTTGGGATGCGCGCAAAGAAGCGAGGTGGAGAAGACGAGAAGGGGTATGATTATGTTGAAGTTATGGCGTGTCCGGGGGGATGCGTCAATGGTGGTGGGCAGTTAAAACCCATTGCACGGGCTGCGGGGCAGAAAGAGGATGAAGAAGGGTATGCGAGGAACTGGCAGGAGAGCGGGGTCGAGATGCCAGTGCCAGGGGAGGATGGCGCGATGCAGGGCGCGAAATGGGGAAACAAAGAGTGGACGATGGAGGTTGAAAGGGCGTACTGGCATGACCTACCTACGCCGCCTCCGTCGCCAAGACCAGATACTTCTGATGGCCCATTCGATTGTGCAGATCATCTTGCTGCACAGGTCAAGGTAGATCTTTGTCGACCCACAGATAGTGGTGTGCATGATACTTGGGCTTCCGTAATGGACGAAGGGGCGGAGAGACGACGTCATGAGCATTTTCGGACGCAGTATCGAGCGGTTGAGAGTGAGGTCATCGGGCTTGCCGTGAAATGGTGATAACGTGTATAAGATAGATAAATAGTGCGTAACTAAGATATGCGACAAGCAAAGCTTATAAGTACACATTGACACAGCAGAGTGGTGTGCAAAGCAAGGGATGACTAGAGTGATAATATAATAGAATGGAATTACAGATATTATCTCGATAGACGGGGCGAAGGGGCTGGGGCACTCGTGCCGCAGATGGGTTATTGCGGAGACCATCAAGGTCATCGACGCTGCTGTGCACCTTCCTGGAACCAGTACTGGCAGGAAGCACAATATGCGGGTGTTCGCAAGGTGATAGTTTCTCTGGCATCGGGACCGAAATACTTGAGAAAGATTTTAATTTGAACACTGACGCCAGAGGAGTGGGAATGAATACTCACTTGCTCGCAATGGCAGTCAGGGCAGTTGTGCGGATGATACATGGAATGGATGCAGTATTGGCTGTGACAATCGAGCTTCCTGATTTTGCGTGTCTTGAAGAAGTCAAAAATAGGCCGAGGGCGCTATGAAGGAGAAGAGTCACGTACCACCTTGTAATGCTAAAGGAAGTGGATCTTAAGAATAGGGTACTGGAATATCGTGAGACACTTACCCCGCATCCATATTTTGTTCCTTCGCTAAAAAAAGAGGGTGTCAACAACGACTTCTGGACCCTAGAACAGCCACTTGGCGAACTCACGTTTCGAGATTGCACATTGAGAATGACAGGTGTGGGGTACTGGTAGAGGATGACTGAGTGAAATTCAATGCGGATGAGAGGGACAACATACCGGTTGTGGGGAACTGCGGGAGGGGGGGGG
>LVVM01001584.1:8542-36119 GCA_001882365.1 Rhizopogon vesiculosus
TAGTGGTGCGCCCATCTTATGTACAAATCTTATCCCGATCCAACTAGATTCAACCCCTTCTGTTACGACCCCCCAATCATCAGTAGTAATACCTTATGCATATCGACCGGGACGATATGTCCTTCCCCCCGAAACCTGCAGCTAAATACTACGGCCTATGAGTTTTGACAGCTATTCCTAGTCTCCCATAAGCAGACTAGACCCTAATAGAATGAATATAGTCGTTCCTTCTAAGCTATTCCCGAGATACTGCATTCGATTTCTCACCACTCACCGTCTTTTATGAAGCAAAGCACACGAACATCTCTCTACGTCTCGTTGACGTCGAAGTAAGTATTCATATGAGATGACAATTACCAGAACTACACCGCAAACAATCTTTACATGATGTTCATACCGAGAACAGCTCGCTAACTAGTATACATAGATGACAAGCTTGGTTAGTTTGTTTCGATTTCCTGTCAACTTGACATTGCACAGGCCGCCACTGCCGGGGATCCTTCCGGCACAAACATCACAAATTTAATTTAACTTGGGACATGACTAGAACAAGGGGAACCTCACTACATGAAACACTCTAACCTAAAGGGTTTGAAAACTCGGGCTCAGTGAATGAGTAATAAATGTCATGCATAACTTGTCCATAACAAAGGTGAACGTTGAACATTGAACGGGATTGACAACAGACAAACCTAACTACGTATAGCTACAGCGAGTGGTAATATAAAGTCAGGGAGTACTAAGTCAGATTGCACCATGTAGTATGTAAGATTGGAGGTAGATTGCAGACCTCCAACTAGATGATGATGCATACATAACATCATCTGCTCTGCACCTTAGCAGCACCGGAGTCCACATCTCCACTTTTTCCTGCAACGCCTGGCTCCACATCCTCAACGAACCTTCCCTTTTCACCGGGCGTAGGGGCCCGCTGCTTGTCTTTGCGGGTTGCTCGACCCCAGGACACGAACTTGGACTTAGCCTGCGGCGCAGTTGCTGCCGCGTCATCTGCGTCATCTGACATGCCCGCACCAGGTTTCACCTGACGGGCATCCTTCCCTGGCACCACACTCCCACTCCCACTCCCTCCCTGTTCCTTTTCCGCCTGCAACCTCAAAAATTCTTCCCCTCTGATCCTCAGGAATTCCTCCAGGAGCGCCGCATTCCTCGAATTTGCCTTGAATACGGCCATGACAACGTCGCCCGCCACGGGAACGAGGCCGCTCAGAGACGAGACAGCATTATTGATGAGCATGCGGCGCACGAGCCAACTTGGTAGCTCCGCCTGCCTTGCCTTGCGGGTGACGAGAAAATAACTGAGCGCGATATCAGCGACGTCTCCGGCGCCAGGGATGATGCCAATAATGAAGGTCCAGCCGAATCTGAAACCACAAATCGAGAATCCCTTGTCTAGATAGTGAGCACGGCGCTGCACGGACTTGAGAATCTTTGCATCGCGGGCAGAAAGGCCAGGAGGTATCGCTCGCTGTAAATTCGCAAGAAGTGAGGTCGATGTGCGATTAAATAGAGGAGAGTTGGGTCATACTTTCCTGCGGCGCTGCCTGCCGCGGTTGTCCGTATAAGACTCGTAAAGGGGATCTTGTGGTTGGTACTGCTCGAGGTGCTGTTCAAAGAGCTTCGTGCCAGCTTTTTGAAGGTAGGATGTCATGATGGTAGTGGAAGGAGAAGAAGAGAACAAATGCGGGTGCGAGTGCGAGTGACGTAAGTATTTGAGTGTACACAAGACAAGAGCGTCATTGAGGACCTTCTATTTTTCATGGAAGACTTGGCTCCAACGCTTGACGGACTCCATACTTAGCACTGGTTTTACATAGCCTTAGGTACTTATCCGTGGATCTAAAATATTATGATTTTATAATATTATGTACTCTGATAAGATAAGATTTAAATACAAGTTACCCGAACCGGAACCGATACTCAAAAGTCATTACTTATGCCTCCATCCAAGCTCGACGAAGAGTATGTTCAAAACAGCTTTCACACATATCTCAAGTCCTCCCTCACCCAGGCAAAAGTTGAGAAACTGATCGAGGATCAAGTTCTAGCGTCTGCAGAAGCAGATCTCATGATATCAGGTGCGCAGCAACCTTTAGCAACAACTCATGACCTAGGTCTCCGTTGATCGCGTCTGACATCTATGCGACAGGCCCAGCATTATGCTTGTATTTTGCTGCCCTCCGGTGCACGACGGACCCGCCGTCTGTACCACTTCCTCGTGCTACCAAGTCAGCGCCCCCACTCGAGCTCACGGCAGACAATTGCCCTCCCGCATTCCTTGGCTTTCTAGCCGTCTGGGCAGCTACGGTGCCCCGAATCCAAGGTCTCGCACCTCACCACCAGCATGACCTTGCTCGCATCATTTGTGGACTCAATCCCATCTCTATTCCGCCAAACCCGGAGTGTACTTGCATCGCTGCCGATCTCCGCGCTGTGGCAATTGAAATCAGTCAGAGGCGCACTTTTCAAGATAAATACGCAGGTGATCTGCAGGCTGCGTTAGATGCAGGCTCAAGAAATGGTCTGAAGGTCAAGACGAGCTTTGTGCCACCGCCTGTTTACTCAGATTCGCTTGCACCGGGTCCATCCGGATATGGGTCCAAGAAAGACTCCTCCTCTTCTTCTTCATCTCCATCATCTGTTCTGTCCGCCTTTCCTCCGCGCTCGCCTTCCCCTTTGATTCTCACACAAGACACCCCTGAAATCGATTTCATCCGCGAAACTCTCTACTCCGCCCTCGCAGCAGTGCTCGAGCAGATCACCGCCTCCCCGACTCGCAACCCGCACCCTCTCGCGCGTCTATTCAAATATGACCCCCCTCGTGCCCATTTCGCCGCCGTCAGCCTTGCCATTCTCGAGGTGGCCACCACGGAGGGTATAATCATCCCCGATCAGAATGCGATCATGTGTGTCAGTGCACGGGAGATCGGAGGGCACAAGCTCACCCTGAATGCATGTCCGGGGCCGCTGAGGCCGTTCATGTCGGAGCTCATTTCCATTGGACGGGATGCGCAGATGATGCAGGTTGCAGACGACGATGCGACGATCAAGGCTGTTGAGAAGGGTGACGAGGATATCCCGGAACCTATGTTCGAGCGCGTAAAGGTCATTATTATTGATGGCGTACGTGTCAGCGGGGATTCAGCGGAGTCTGGGAGAAGACAGCGCAAAGGGAGCATCGGGGGACGTGCTGTGACGTTTGCTAACAGAGTAAACGCCCTCGGACTGTCCATCAGTAAGATCAACGCGTTTAGAGAGAGAGAGAAAATGGTGTTCGAAGTGTTGGGCCCGCGCCCGTAGGATTGGGATGATACCTAGTGCAGTGGATGTATGAAAAAAAAGAATCATTTGCACAAGACATGCACAAACTTACTTTACTAATCCCAATATTCTGTTGTATTGATACCACATGTATTCAGATTCTGTATCTCTCAGTATCTCCAGGCCAGCGCAATTGTACATCCAAACTAGATTGTCCAAACGTTGCCACCAACAATACGAACAAGGAGTGACAAGTCAACTGTCCTTTCCCTCCTGTATCATAAAACAACTTGACTCAGTGAGAAAATGAACCTTTTCGTCATACAGCCCATCCATCATTTAATCGACATCCACATATCATCCGGCGATGTTTCGAGTCTAAACGTCTCTTACATCCCAGTTTTCATTGGTTTAGTATAAAAAGACCTGCATCAAGCGACTTAACTCGCAAGGTGATACATCTGCCATCTCACATCATAAAGGGCAGTCATGAGCATTGGGCGATACACTAGTAAAATTATCGTCACGTCGTGATATACACCAACCCCAGGATAATGTTAGCAAGGCATATGTGTCTCTGCACAAAGTGTATCATATGCAAGGAGAAGAGGAACAGGACCTGTGACTTGTGTACCGTAAAACAAAATGTAAGGCACACTGTCATTCGGCAGAGGTGCTATAGTGAGTGAGCGTTTTGTACCGAACTACAGACATACTAGTATGGACACTCAGCGGAATCTGGTCAAGACGGCAGCTTCATCCTCCACTGAGCCGAAGTCAGATAGGGATTTCGAGCAAGTCACGTGGATGAAGGTGAGGAGCAATATTGTTGCACATGTCGGAGGCCGAAGTTCAAGGATTTCATGAAGAATTCAGTAGAATTGTCCGCAGTTGACATACGACAAACACGAGAACTTTGGCTTCTTGGATATGCAAGAATTGAGACAGGTATTAATGATCGGTGTTCATGATGTTGTCGGGTAACCTCGCCTCTGCAAATGAATGAAAACGGCGTCAAGCTGGTGGGGTGTACCCGTGCCACACAGATTCGCGCAAGATATGTGAATCGCATTAACCGAATCTTCATGATGTACTAAAGTGTTACTGTAATAACATTGGTCAGTAATGAGCGACACGATGTTGACAGCAGCAAAATCAGATCAGATAATAGGACAAGCCTGAAGGGCAAACCTAGCCGGACGTAAATCAAGCAACTTTCGATAGGTGATAAACACGCATTCAAAGAGTCATATGGCCCCGGCGTACCTCATCATCAGTTATGCAAAATGAACTTCAGGCTCACCAATGAGTTTATCACGACATTGCTAGTCTATTCGTCGTCGTTGTCGTCCTCATCCGTCAATTCCTCTCCTTCTTGAATGCCTAGGTGCCTTTCAAGTCCTTCACGTCGGGCCCACGAACGGCCATCAGTGTATGGCATTATGCGCAGTGGTAAAATGAGGGTATACCACGGGCTGTGAAGAGGAAATTAGACAAGAAAAAGAGACAAAAAGGCCATGATTCACTATCCGCCATGGCCAACATTGAAGAAAAGGCGCAAGTTAGTGCTCTTTCTAGAAAGAAATTAGGCATCATGTTAATGTATCGGGCTAACATACCACTTACCCAAGGTCGTAAGAATTTACAAAGTGCTGCAGAGTTATTAGCATGGGTATGACCGTGTATAGGGTAGGACACGTACGTCGCCTCTGTCCTTGGCAATGCGTTTGTAGACTTCATGATCTTGTGCCTCGACGGAAGTCTCTCCACGAGCAACAGCCCACAGATGCCAGGAAAGCATGATGAATACAGAAATGCAGAGAACAACGGAGAGCATGTAGGTGAGGATATAAGCTAACTGTGGTACCATATAAGGCCAGTGATTCTGACATATACGTTCAGGGTTGACTGCTGTATTATATTATAGGAGGTACGCACGGTGAAGTTGATGCCAAGCGCTTCTAGCGCTTGAGAGTAGCCAAGAATGCTCAACCAGAAGGTCGATAATACTAGGTAAGCCCTAACGAAAGTGAGTGAAGTTGGAACTAAGCACAAGGAAGCGGAACATACATGAAAAGAACAAAATGTCTCTCATTGTGAAGCCCGACGCATTGGTTTATCCCTGAAAAGGGCTCAGTGGGAGAAAAGGCCAAAGTAGAGGGAACTCACACTGTAAGTTAATCAACCATACGGATGAGTAATATCCCGCGTATAGATTATTCAAGCATTTACAGGACAATGATGATCATATTTCATTACACACCGGCCACATATCCGACAATGGTGGGCCCTCTCCGTGAACCATATGTCAGCTTCTTGAACATATCTAAGGAGGCGTACTCACCTCTGGTCGCATCACTCCACACCTCCTGCACTGACTGGTGCTCGCTGTGTATAATGTGATACCGCAGTTGGACCACCAAACTCCAGAACTTGGGGAAGTCCGCGAGAGCGAGGCCCAGAGCAGACTGTTCCCTGGCTGGGAAGGCTCGTCTTGCACGAATCCGGGCGGCACGGTGCATACGTAATAGTAGTGGGCGAAGAGATTCAGTGCAATGAGTAGGCAAGGTGGTGTTGTAAGCCAAGGGAGAGGAAGGTTGGGTTGAATAACAGTGACTAGGTTTAAGAGTTAGATAAGTGCATGACATTTAGAATGGCCGCCCCAAACCACACACAAAAACTGGCTGCTCCAATTGTCTGGAGTATTACTGCAAGTCCAACAAAATACGGACCAGCCGCGCCAGTGAAGCGGTCACCCATCCGTTCGAGCCATTTAAAGCACCGAAAAACATGACGAGCACAGATCATAAAGAATAATGGGAACGATGGACGTCTAGACACTAGACAAGAAGGGTAAGTTTCTATTTCAGCATAGACGTATACCGGCCCTAAATGTTAAGCCTGCCGCACAACTCACTAGCACACAAACTGTATCATGAGAACCGGGCAATACTACAATACTTAAAAGAATAAGATACGCGATGGACAGTCGTGCCATCCGATACATCTTCCTTACACCCATAGTAGCACACACAAAGAGTAGATAACACCAGTACACGTAGATGCTGCAGGAAAAGTAAACACTAAAGTCATCGCTCCTTCCGCCGAGGTGTTCCTGGTATCTTGCGTGGTGTCGCACCAACTCCGGATGGCAGCCCTGTCAGCCGCCGCTCGCTCGCACCGCCGCCTTCCCTTACTCGCTGCACCTCGCGCACAGCACGTCGTGCAGCATCCCCGACTTTGGCGGGCGGGCGGTCCATATCTACTCGTGATAGCGCGCGGAAGAGATCTTGTTGGTCATCAGGTGGAGGTTGGCTTAGGCCTCTCTGTAGTAGAGGTAGATGTGATGAAAGGGAAGAGCTATGTGATGATGGAGGAAGGGAACGCGATCGAGCTGAAAGTGCCAGTGACAGTAAAGAGAACCGATAATCGAGTTCTGATTCAGCTACGTTGGTCGTCTGAACCGCAGAGTGGACGGATGAGAACAAACTGTCCACTTTAAAGGGGACATCCGCTATTCGCTCGTCGAGAATATTCTTTCGTTCTGATGTCACATCAGACATTATGCGTCTGATAAGATCCAGATTGATCTTCCCTCGAAAATCATTCGAAAGTTCGTCCTCACGAGGAAGCAGCCACCCCCAGTCATCTGGTGGCTCTTGTGAAGTGGCTCGTTGCTTTCCTTTTGCTTTAGCAGACGAAGGGGGCTGCAAAGCTTGACGTCGTCTCTCCAGATCCGCCTTGGAGTTGGTGATGTAAGAATTGTAGAAGTGGTCTACTTGGGTCCATGCATCGGACTCTGCCTGTGCACTATGTAAAGAATAAATAATTAGATGCTCAGCGCCATCAGTTTAAGCCAATAACGCACCGGTCGATGTGCTCGCGAAACTTAATCTCCCGCTCCTTATTCTTTACATTTTGTACATTTGGCTTCAAATGTCGCTCGTCACCAGCCTTCCCATCCGGACCATGACCATACACAGACGTATCAATCTTCTTTTCTGCAAGCATGCGAATGAAATCGTCCTGCACAGTCTTCAAAATTTGCTTTCTGCGTTCATCAAGCGGAGGTGGATCTTTGCCACTTCCGCTACTCGAGGGTATGGATGTTGACTGATAATTTGAACTTGAAGATGACGCTTCTGATAGTCTCGTCATAGCACGAGCAGCCGACCAGACGAGTAGCTGGCGTGCGCGGTGTGGATCAGGAAGGTCGCAGTCGATATGTTTATAGAAGCTCGAGTCAGAGACAGAGGCATGAGGTTGAGCTAAGAAAGCATAATTAGAACCCGGTCAGACGAGTAGACACATAGGAGAAACACAGACGAGGTAAACTAGAGGGGGGAGACGCACAAATAACACCGGTGTTTTCAAAACTCGTGCTTATACGCTTGCCGCGCGCGCTCATGGACACTCGTCGAGAATGTTGGGGTGTCTTTGTCTGTGGTGTACGCGGGGGAAGGGGTACCCCTTCCCGGAGTAATTTGTTGCGCTCTATTTGTGGGGTCTCGCCTTCTGGTAGTGCGTGAAGTGCATCGGATAGGTATCGCTGAGTGGAGGGTTTAGGTGTAGAAGGAGGAAATTTAAATGAGGAGTCGATTGCATCTTTGGCGCGTGATCGTTGACGAAGATGATCGGTCTCGGATTCCATCTGTCTGATATCTTCATCCAACTCCGGTTCCTCGCGTGTCGCAGATGGGACATCGCGTGATTTGACACTGGTGGTTGCGCGTGACGATTCGGCTTTGAATTTCTTAGATGGTGGTTTAAGAGGTCCAGGAACTGTGAAGCTGGAGGGAATGGGTTGCGAATGAGATGATGGAAGACGTGACGATGTTCGCGTAGTTGTGATGGACGGTTGTGAGGATGAATAGTTGTTCTGCGGAGATGAAGGACGCGATATTGGCGCGCGGACAATAACAAGCCCACCTGGCTGTTCTTCGCCAATGTCTAGATGCGAAGTTTGAGTATGTTACACCGCGACTTGCGTTCGAACTCTCACTCACACTTTCGTTTTGGCGCGCCGTTCAACTGTGACACATTGATCAAAAAGCAAAGTACATATGAAGCAAGTAACATACCTGTTTCTTTGCCTTCTTTGTTGCCTGTATAAGGGGATTAGAATCATCGACTGCCTTCCGCTTTGCAGGTGGTTTGGGGTCTAAGGGTGTCATTGGATTCTCGAGTCCTCCAACAGCGCGTATGAGGGACCTGTTCATAAATGTCCGTCCCGTATTGTGGATGTCCGGATCGCAGTCGTATATTCGTTCGCCGTTGACCTCGGCGTCGGCGTCCCCCACCACGATCAGCGGAGCAGAGAACGTATGGAGGGCGGAGTTTGAATGATTAATTCCCACGTGTGCCTTTTGTGATCAACAAACAGAACGTGACCCAACGCGTCCTTGTTCACCGTCACGTCACATTAAGGTAAAAGTGAAAACAAAAGGATGGTCTACTTCATACGTCTTGCTCCGAATATACCAGTCCCTACCCTAACAATGTGGCTACCAGCTCGTAAGGCAGCCTCAAAATCAGTCGTCATGCCCATGCTGAGCAGCAGTTGCCCGTTCTCCCCCCATCTCTCATTGAATACTGGATTGGCTCGAAGCATCTCTTCTAATACATCTCTCGTTTGCTTTAACCTCTCGAAATCTTCATTTGGCCGCTCCGACGACGCTAGAGATTCCTGTTGCGAGCCAATAGTCATCAGCCCTTGGAAAAGTAATTTGGGACAATTTTCGATGATGTGACAGGCAAGCTTGAATAGCGGCGAATCAGCAGCTTCACTTGCGGTATCCACATATTGGAGTCCCGACTTCTGAATTTCCCCAGACGTGTTGACTTGCAAGAGTATGTTGAGAGGTGTCTTGCGGTCGGCAGGGACTGCATTGTTATATATATCAGCATCTTCGATGCTAGTCAGGCTCTGGATGGCATGAAGATTGGAGACCGCTGATTTCGGAATGACTGTCACAGTAAGAATGGTGATGAATTTGGAAGCACATACCTGCAAGATCTCTCATCCTTGCTTGCCTACGAAGATCGTCACCTTCTGTCTTCTTCATCACACCAATGAAGTGCCACCGGAGGCCCTCAAGGCCTGCCAGCTGTCATCACGAATCCCCTCAAGCTCAATCAGTAGGTAAAGAGCAAGTGCTAACCCTTTTTGCTTTGTTCACCAGGTCAACATCAGAATTTTCTCCAAAGTCCCTTTGTCCCTCATCGTAACAAGTACTAGTCATCCATGCCGGCTTGGTCTTTGATACGGCTACCAGTGTGGGAACATGAGTTAGAGATTTGGACGCTTCCGCGACACGAGTTCTGGTCTCTGCAAGGTTTTGCAAAAGCTCAGATCGCCGTTCTGGAGTCACTTTGTCCGATGTTGTCGAAGCCATTCTGATCTTAGAAAGGATTGACGATGGACGGAAGATGGTCCTAAGTTGTGGCATGTCACAACGTCGGTCACTCGGAACAAATTATAATTCACGTGATCGCCATGGATTGTGGCAGCGGGCGTTTACCTTGGTACTCCTAATACTCACCATGAACCCAACATTAAACATGCTGAAATATCAAGAATACACCGCATGGGTTTCCGTTGGTGGCCAGCCGTTGGAAACTTACTGTGTGGAGACATCTCCGGCGACTAATGAGGTAACTTGCTGGATTGCATCGGAAGCTGGCAAGGCGCGTCACTTCAAGCTTTTAGCTCTTCTAAATCTGATGCTTGCTGTGGCTAGGAGTTTTCCTTGCATTGTCGAGATACATCTGCCATCAGACTCCACAATCTCGGTGTATACATGAACATTGACGGACAGAACTGCGGCGGCGTCGTTTTGCGCAACACCGCCGAATCATACCCGAACATGAATGATACTATCAATATGAGTGACGTACCGGTCTCAGACACAACCGTCAAACAGTTCGTATTTTCAACTGTTCGGCTTACAGGTATTTTTTTCTACTCCTCATGATTCTAATACTGGTTACCTCATGGTTACTTAGATGAAGACGACTTCGCGGATACGTCATCAACCGGCTTGGGACAAATCCAACTCGAACTGCGGAAAGTAATCCTCGGCAACGCTATCCTCCCGAGGGCATACCATTTTCAAACTGAACACAAGGTGCACGAGCGTTCAAAGAAAGCAGTCACACACTGTGTAGGGTGAGTAGGTCGCCAAAGTGAACAATGACGCTTGAGACATACATCATCTAGGCTTGGTAAGGAAATTGTCATAACAAGGCCGCTCTTCGAGACACGGTTCACTGGCCAGTCTATTGTGAAATTCACATTCAAATATAGAGATCCAAGTTTGTGTTCTGTGTTCTCCTCCTTTCGTTGCTTATGACACCTTCCGGTAGATCTTTTGAAGGCGAATGGAGTTATACCAGTCCCAGCACTGTTGAAGCGCAAGGCATCTCAGGAAATCATTGACCTCACTGCTCATGACGTCAAGAGAGAGGGGAATAGATCCAATTCCCTCGTCCGAGGAGAACGCAATTCGCACAGCATAAAGACAGGGAATAGGAACAAGAAGGTGAAGCAAGAACAGAAGCCTAGCAGTGGATTAATAGAAGTCATCGATTTGACTTAGCTTGCGGTCTCGGGTATGGTGAAAACTTAATTTCAGTTATCTTGATAAGTGAGTCACTGCCATGAACAACTTCGTTGCTTCTTGCGCAATTTTTCATGTTCTTTCCGTGCAGTGTATTTTTATCATGTATACTCTAATGTTCCTGTGGATATCAAATGCCCTTCGCTGAGGGCTTGCAATGCAGGTTCACATGTAAGGACTGTCTGGGAAAGATTCTGCGCATATGAAAGTTGCTCATGATTAACTTGGATGTAATTGATCTCTTCTGGAGGTTCATAATGACGTAGGTGGAGTCCCTCGTCCACGACGATGCCGCCAGGCATTCATGATATAAGAAACTCACTGCACATGAACGACCTTCAAGCTGTCAAGTAGCCGTGACGATACCCAGGAACGACTGTCTTCATTCTATTAGGATCTGACTACGGGAGACTAGGATTTTACACCTGTATGCCGCACAATTGGGTTTCTCTCTCAATATTATGGAGCAATGGGTTGGTTTAAAGCGCGTCGATTGCAGTCACATTCTGGCACGCCTTCCGGAATTGCTTCTGGTGACCAGTTTTGTCATGTGGCAATATTATCGTGAGTTTTTTCTCTAGCTGCGCCACTAGCGAAGATGTGAATGTTGCCCATTAACTCAGCTTTCTGCAACAGATCAGATGTCGGCTGTCTTCCACGTTGGTCACGGATTCTTCATAAAGACTGCGACTTCCTTGTATGCAATTCCAAGAACAACTTCTAATCATGTCAGTCCTCCCAGCTGGCAGTGGTACGATGAAATTGCACAATCGGAGCTCAGTCATAACGAACTACGTCAATAATATATTCATACTGGTACGAATTGGCGGGTAGATGTACTGGCACTTCTATCGGACCAAATTCTAATGGATCTTGATTCTCCAGGAGGTCGTGTTCTCTCGTAAGTAATCTTGATCAGATCTTGCCACGTCTAATGCGGTGTCTTCGAAGTTGCACGATGAAATATATTTTCTTTAATAACCACAAACATGAGGTGAAGGAATTCTTCTACTGGCACGCCTCTTACTCAAGTAGCTCCCCAAGCTGAAGCGACTGATTGAGGAACTGAGCGAATATCGCTCTTCGGTTTCAAATACCACTGCTTACTCCAACACAGTGCTAGAAATCGGTCTTACCTTCTGACTGATCTCTTCTGACTTGCTATTATAACCGCTTCGCCATCATGTCCTTGTACACTATTACAAATATGATACCTGCGCAGAATTAGTCTCTCTTTGGCACACAGCAAGCCTACTTCCGCGAGACGGAAATGCCAATCGCCATCAGTTATTCCCCTTCGCAAACACGTCCCTCGTGGCTCCAGCGAGGCCGAAACTGTTGCGTCACTGACTAATATTGCGATCGCTCCCCCTCTCCGACGCGCTTACGGGTTGCCGGATCATGCCTCCTCTGGTCAGTATCGTGTATCAGTTGATTTTTGGCAGCTGAAGCTTCATTTCTCGCTTCTGCCGCCGGCTTCGGCACGTTTATTTTGATCGTGCTCACAGATACTCCCTGATATTCCTCCGCCATCGCAACATTAGCCTTTGCGCCCCGAGGCGCAGTCAGGGTTATCCATACCCTACAATGCGGACTGCCCCCGCGCCCTATCATGTAGCTCGTCTTTTTGTGGCACACATTTTTTTCCTGTAGGACAGTCATGCCCGAGATCACAAGTTCAACATCATCACTGTCCCGCAGCGCACTTGACATGCTACTTAAGTCACACTCCACCTCAAAAGCAAGCGCTCTACGTACACCTCTCTCACACGGCGAGACTTCCAAAGAAGTTTTGCCTTCCTCTCCCCTCATCATGCCAAATTCTATCGCGAACGGCCACTTTTATAGACCCCTCACGCACCCTGTTGGAACAATAGGTGTCGACCAAACTATACCTGAAAAGATCTTCCCGTCTATCTCGCCATGCCCGTCCATCCAGTCGGATAGTAGCTCGTGCTCCAGTGACTCCAGCTCCTCGACGTCCTCGCCGACAGCACGGTGGCGGCGTTCTCCATCTCCAGAATCCTGTCCCAAAATGGTCATACAGAGCACTCTCTCAACGCACATACTCTCTGTTGTGCTCCCCCGTGCTATACAATCTGACATGGTGACTGTTTCCGTCAAAAAGGGAGATAGGTTGGATATCGTCGCCGATGCATGGCATATGGAAAGTGATTGTGAGTACACAGCGTTTACCAGATGGTGCAGGTTTGCTCATTGACAACTCTAGGCCACTATGAGTGGCAAGTACATTTTGCACCTGGTGACGCAGATATGCCCAGTGTTCGTGCGCGTTTTGCGTCCGACGGCAAGCTTTCCATTAGTGTTCAGCGGCGCATTCCGGGGCAAGCTTATGGTTGTGGTCCTCCCTGTGGACAGACGGTGGGAACCAGGTTTTGAGCCATAGGGCCATAGCGTCACGCTGCCCATAATTTACTCAGCAACTTCGCGTACACCAGCACGCATACGAAGCGTTGTATTATTACTATTCCCTGTATTACTAATTCTTGTATTACTACTCCTGCCAGTGGAAACTTGATTGAGGCTAATGTTGGCTTATAAGTTATAGGAGGTAATTATATAACTATTTACAAGACATTACGAAAACATTATTGAAGAATAGGGTGGAAGCTGGTAGCGTCTGAGTGCACAACTGGACCAGGTAATAAATCGATGGGAGGCATCCTATCAATCCCTGATCCATATATACTGATAGGCATGTATGTACTCCGTGTAGCCGACATATCAATCACATGCTACCGTAAAATCCAACAAACATTTTGGGTTCTTCAACTTGAGTTGGTTCCGAGCAGCAAAACCTTTTGACTTTCAAATTCAAGCCTTCACTATCAGTGAAGAGTCCTGGAGCACTATGGTACGAACTAGAGGCCCTGATGTCCTCCTGTGCCGATTCAAGTGCAGCGAGACACGGGTAGCGACTGGAACGACTGATGATTTCGGTGTCTCAGATACCGGAGGTGTGTCTTCAGCATACGACTCCGGAACCGAGCCTGAAATGTCTATGAAGAAACGTCAGAAACGCTCCTGCGTCACTGGCACGAAGAATTCGCGCAAAAAGGTTGCGACTGTGAAAAGATGGAAGGGCAGACTTGAGTTGCTACCATCCATGAACTTGGACATATTACACCAGGCGAGAGGTCTACTTGCACTCATTCAACCATGCCAGGCCACGGGTAAAGATGCAACGCAAGAAGAAACACGCTTCTCAAGAACACTCGCCAGCATCACCACTGATTTACGGAATATAAAAGGGGTTATAGGGCGGGTTGAGAGTCAGGGGGAGTGGAGTATTATTGACCGCAGAAGTGACTTTGCAAAACCAGTATTTGATGGTGCTAGATATATATACAGATGAAAGTGAGGGAGAGTACTAGACATGATATCCTTTACTGTACTCAGCAGATGCAAATAAGAGTTTCCACAAGCTGGAAAGTAGCATCCAGGGCCCGGGCCATCGACACATGAGTAGGTGGAATCAGTGGGACTTAAGGATCGCGAATATAATATACCGGTTATGTAATGGATTGGTAGAGAAGTAATGCATTCCCTCTATGATC
Source organism: Rhizopogon vesiculosus (assembly GCA_001882365.1). Taxonomy (NCBI): domain Eukaryota; kingdom Fungi; phylum Basidiomycota; class Agaricomycetes; order Boletales; family Rhizopogonaceae; genus Rhizopogon; species Rhizopogon vesiculosus. Next base: position 23,019 of record LVVM01001584.1, read on the forward strand.
TCCATTTTTTCTACTGCTTGCTTGATGCGCTCTGTGTTGGAATTTCGCGGCTGCGCAAACGACGAACGACGAAATGTTATAGGCAGGGAACCCTTTGCAAACGCGCAAAGATTCTCGACTCGCAGGTACAACTATATATGCGTAGGTAATTCTTATCTTATCGTATCTTATCGTAGAATGTAGTAAAATATCACATGCGAAATGCGAAGGACTTCAACAACGCTCGGAATATTCCGACACTCTGACTGTATCCACAGCTGGTAGAGCATACGATTCTTTCTGTCCCCTCGTCGTTCGATAGTCATTCATGGGACTTGCATTGCCACAAGTCTCATCACGTGATGAATAAACAACGCGTCAATAACCCCTGGTTTGATTGTTGATCGTCTACACTTACCACTGGCTATGGCTCGTACCGCTAAGAAGCAGTCTACCCAAGGAACAAATAAGAAAATCAAAACACTGGAAAGGCAAGTCAATGCAAATGATTCGCCTGAATTATGTCGTAGTTACGATGCCATGCATAGGCCAGGTTATACATGGCATCATAACTACGACATAATCCAGGCGAAAGAGGCCCGCAGGAGGCTCAGAATTTGTCAAAAGAAGGGTGCAATTGAACGTCTGAAGGTAATAACATACACGACATATTTTCTTGTTCCAGCCTTGCACGTATTTTACGCCTAGTTATCCCTTTTTGATACAAAGTAATCCACCACCGCCATCCGCCACGAATCGAGAGCGCCAAGGGTTTAAGACACAGGAAGTATAAAATTCTTGCTTGAGAATACTATTGATTAAATTCACATCAAAAAATAGAGACCGTGAGCATCAGGTTCGTATCCACTGACTTAAGGGCTACAACTGAGCAGCGAAACATGATTTACCATGTTTCCTGAGGGTGAGCAACCAACTTCGTTCCAGACACCTCACCATTTTTCATCCTTGCTAGCCCTTCAATGATGCCTTCAAGCCCGTCCGGAAGAACTTCATATTTGTTCGGCTGCAGAGATGCACTGTGAGATAACCAAAACAGTAATCGGAGAGGCAAACCTGAATATCGCCCTCTGAGAGCCATTCTTCCACCATGGCCCAAGCGTTGCGACCCAGCTCTTTATTTTGCGGGCTATGAGGGCTTCCGGAGGTCGAGATCACCTTCCGTCCCTTGCCTTCATCTTCCTTGACCGATGGAGAAAGGGTTAATACGAGAACGCCGTTTTTTGCAAGTAATCCCCATCCAATGGGTTGTGTTTCTGGTAGCGAGATCGCATCATAAACAACTCCGATAGGTTTATCTGTGACTCTGCTGATTGCCTCCTTGAGCTGGCTGCCGGAGAGGTGTCGGTCAAAAAAGTGGGTCGCGCCGTAGTTCCTAACGAGGCGTTCATTGTAAGCGGAGGCTGTAGCAATGACGGGATAGAATCCTGAGAGACGAGCAAGTTGGATAGCTGCAATACGGTTGGGATGCGGGTTTGAGAGACGAGTGCCACTTTGCTCACCGTATGAACCCACAGAAGAAGAACCACCAATGATGACGATAGGTTTGTCCGGTGTATTGTCATGGCTGCCACCTTCCTCCCAAGGAGGAGTGATTCCGGCTCCGTTATGTTTTCCGTACATGCCTGTCAATGCAGTATCTAAACCCAAAGGAACGGTCGCTGCACTATCGAAAGACAGGTTGGAAGGGATCTGGGATGAGGTTCATGAGATATATATCTACATACTATCGCATAGACGCAGTTTATAGACTCACTTACTTTTGCAGTGAAACTCGCAACAGTCAGTGTATACTGCTGAAATGCTGCCAAGTCATTAGTGAAGGTGCCATGCGCCAATCTGTGAACCAAAGGTTGAGTGTCTACGGTAACAAGTGGACATATTGTCTAACACATTATCGCCTTTGCAGAAATTCTCAACGCCTTCACCTACTTCCTCTACGATTCCAGCAATATCCGAGCCCAGAATGGCGGGGTAATGGGTCAGGAACATTCCAGTTTCCTTTATCTTGTAATCCACCGGGTTAAGTGCAGTAGATTGGACTTTGACCAAGAGCTGTCCGGTGCCGGGACTGGGAATGCTACGAGAGCGAATCTCAAAGTTGCCCTGCTTTTTGGCAAGAAAAAGAGCTTTCTGTTGGGGAGACATGGGGGTGATAATTGAAAGGCTTCTCTAGAACCTCACTATCCTCACTGGGTTATAAAGTGGAAGTCTGGATGAATAAGTAATTACTTACTGTAATGATCATGTGGATATCAAGCCTGCAATTGAAGTATGGGGTAACTCAGTCTAGACCTGGTCAGAGCTTCTAGACTAACCAGCTTGATCGTTGCCAGAGTGTTTCGTTGAACATTACCTTTCAAAGGTTGGTCCTACTTAGTGTTGACTTAGTGATGACGCGCCCGGAACATGACAGGCCAGAAATGGAAAGTATTTCGCGCCTACCCCAGGCAACCACAGGACACTGCGGACAGGGCGATGCCATCGGCTACCACGGTGCGGTCCACGATATTGTCAACGGTCATGCGTAAACGTTGCACACTGTCCTTCCTCGCTGTTCTGTTAGTTCCTTTGGTCTCCGCACGGATAGACAACTCGTCATGGACAAGACCTGGGATGTCCAACTACCAGATCTCTGTGCGTACCACTTACTTCTGGTATCACACGTTGCGGTGCTCATCTTACTTCGTAGTCTCTTGCGTCCTCTACTTCAAGAGGTATGTTTTCTGCATGTATGCGAACTAGTTGGCTTTTTTATGACATGTAACCTAGACAAGTGCCCGCCTTGCTTCAATTGCCTTCTTCCAGCCTTCACCTGTGGACAGTTTGGTCACTGCGATGAATACGATGGACAATGTAAATGTCCTCCAGGTTGGGGTGGTATAGACTGTTTGCTACCACGTAAGTCACCAGCCCAGCCCAGCTTGGACTCTCATAACCCATATTCGTACTAGAGTGCGGTTCCCTTTCAGACGGTGTTGAGAGGCCGCTCCGAGGAGATGAACCATGCGAGTGTAATGAGGGATGGGGAGGTATAAACTGCAATGGTATGAAATTTTCTACGTCGTCATATTCGACTCAGTGAACCTTTACCAGTTTGCAAGTCCGACAATGCTTGCGTTGGCTTTCCATTAGTCGGCGGTATTCATGCCGACATGGAAGATGAAAACGTGGCAAATATGACTTGTTACAAGGGTGGCGAAACTGTCTTCAACAATCACCAGATGTGTGACATTACTAGTACGTCCTTGGAACGGAGTGGCAGGCCGTGGTCTAATCTTTGTAGACCGGAAGATCTTGGACATGCTGCCAGACCGTCCCCCACAGGTCACATTTAGCTGCGACAATACCACGGAGACGTGCAGCTTTCAGTTCTGGACTGCACAACAAGAATCTTTTTATTGTGCCCTTGACACGTGTTCCTCAGAGGCCAAGCCAGGATACGACACAAACACTACAATCTATGCATGTGAACACATACAGTGCAAATGTATTCCCGACAAGTTCCTTTGTGGAGAGGAGGGTAGTGTTGGTAAGGTCATGCTATAGCTCAGTTTGAACTTTTCATAATATTTCGTGGTAGATATCAGCGACTTCTTGACAGAAGAGATCCGTGGACCTGCAACTTTTAGCTGCAAGACTGGTGATGGATGCAGGTTTGAGGAACCTGCCATGAACAGTCTTATCAATGACATCTTCGGTGATGCATACATCACCCTCCAGTGCAACGGCGGAGAGTGCTTGCATTACTCTCAAGTTCCTGGCTTTCATGTACGTGGAGTCAAGTAAATTACGCGTCTGTTCTCACACTTACCTCCCAGCTTCCACCTAAACCTGATAACACCAAATGGGTTGCCCTCAGCACCGCGGGCTTGGGCTTGATTGTTGTCCTGACTGTCGCAATCCTTTGGTACGCCGGTCGGTCGCGCAGTGGCAGTGACTTTGGCAAAATCAGACTGCCGGAAAATGAACAGTCTAAGCTCATGACAGACCATGTTCCCGCCTCCCTCCACTTTTCGAATATCTCTTACACTCTCGGTAACCGCACGATCCTTGATAATATTTCTGGGGCCGTCAAACCGGGTCAGGTTATGGCTATCATGGGCGCATCCGGCGCAGGTAAATCTACCTTCCTTGATATTCTCGCTCGCAAGCGGAAGATGGGCCAAGTCAGCGGAACGACGCTCGTCAACGGGCGAGAGGTCGCGGACTCCGAGTTCAGAGAGGTGGTGGGTTTCGTGGATCAGGAGGACACCTTGATGAGCACGTTGACAGTGTACGAGACTGTGTTGTATTCCGCGCTATTGCGCCTCCCGCGAGAGATGAGCCTAGAGGCTAAGAAGTACAGGACACTGGAGACAATGAACGAACTTGGTATCTTGAATATCAAGGACTCCAGAATTGGTGACTCGGGTATGTTTGTTATCTGCTCATGTGACAAGCGCAAACTGATGTTGCCCACAGGACGCCGGTCCATCTCTGGAGGTGAAAAGAGACGTGTCTCCATCGCCTGCGAGCTGGTCACTAGCCCATCGATATTGTTCCTGGATGAGCCTACAAGCGGTAGCGTTTGTCCTTTGACGAATTTGGATACCATGCTGACATCGTGCAGGATTGGACTCTTATAATGCATTCAATGTCATCGAGAGCTTGGTGACCCTTGCGCGCGACTATAATCGAACCGTTGTTTTCACCATTCACCAGCCTCGCAGTAACATTGTTGCCTTGTTTGATCATCTAGTCCTCCTCGCTCATGGGAAAATGGTGTACTCTGGAGAATTTGCTAAGTGCCAAGAATACTTCGCCAGTATTGGCCAGCCATGCCCATCAGGCTTTAACATCGCAGACTATCTCAGTAAGTAAATTCATAGTTTTACAACATCTCACTGACCCCTGCTCTAGTCGACCTAACCGTACACGCTACTCTGGAAACACAAAGCCCGAATTCTCCTTCCAACGATGTGGAATCGTCGGCTTCCGGTGACAACCTTGTGGATGAGGAGCGTGCCTTTGGTTCATCATCCGTACGATCAAACGGTCGCTCTTCCACTGCCGTTGAGGAGGAAACTGAGCTTCGAACCCGTCGCATCTCTCTCTCATCGTCCATTCAACGCAAGACATCGCAACTGATGGATGCTGTCCGGCGTCGCCCATCCGGTGACAACCCGCTTCCTCCCAAGCTTGCAGAGCTTGTCGCGGCTTACTCGACGAGTGAAGTTGCGAAGTCGATCAAGGCTGAGACGGAAGAGGTTGCTACTGCACAACATGGAGATGGTGCGGCGCGTGCCGACGGTGAACTGAGGGATATCGCGGTTGAAAACTCTTTACTACGCGGACGGAAGAGAGCCAGTTGGGGAACGCAGTTCAGGATTCTGAGTGGTCGGGCGTTCAAGAATCTCTATCGCGACCCAGCTTTACTGGCAGCTCATTATCTGTCTTCCATTGTGCTGGCTTGTAAGTCACAGATTTTTCTTTGTGTATCGCGGAAGTTATTCATATCGACTGTACCAGTGATCTGCGGCCTGTTTTTCCATAATGTTAGCAATGATATCGCAGGTTTCCAGAATCGGCTTGGTGAGCGGTCTTATGATCAATTTATTTTCAATGCAACTGATTGGCGCCAGGCTTATTCTTCTTCACCTTGGCGCTCTTCGGCTTCTCGTGCTTATCTAGTCTTGGATTATTTGCGAACGAGCGAATCCTCTTTATGCGCGAAAGGTGGGACACTCCATCGAGAGAAATCTCATATACTCAATCTATTTTACAGAGCCAATGGCTACTATTCGACCTTCACTTACTTCTCCTCAAAGGTGACATAGTTCAGCTCGTAATCTATCGTTTTCTAACTTGACCCTTGGTTAGGTTCTGTTTGATATCCTGCCGCTCCGCTTGGTGCCTCCACTGGTCTTTGGTGGCATCGTTTATGGCCTGGTCGGCCTCGTTCCCACGGTTCCAGCTTTCTGGAAGTTCATGTTGACGCTCATGTTGTTCAACTTGACGACAGCGAGTGTAATCCTTCTGTTGTCCATAGCATTTGCTAGTACCAGCGTTGCGAGTTTGGTTGGCACCCTTGTCATGCTGTTCAAGTAAGCCATCCCATGTGCCTGAGAGTCGACAGCCTTTGTTCATCATCGCTATAGCGTCCTCTTCACGGGCCTCTTCATCAACAGGGACACTGTCACCCCCATCTTGCAGTGGTTGCATACCATATCATTCTTTCACGCTGCATTTGAGGCACTCGCTGTGAATGAACTGAGATACTTACAACTCAAGGAGATTAAGGTAACGTCGATGATAATTTTCGAGAAGCCTTATCCGCCTCTTACTGTGTTCGCTCCAGTACGGTGTTGAATTAGACGTTCCTGCAGCTACCATTCTTTCGATATTCGGTCTTAGAGCACAGGTGAGTAGTAAATTTATACCTCGTCGTGGATCGTGCGCTGATTAATGCGGTGGTGTATCGTAGTCATTTTGGTGGCCAAATATATCCCTGCTCGGTATTTTCTTCGTGGTGTTTACGGTCGCGAGCTTCCTCATGCTGCACTTCTTCGTTAAGGAAAGACGGTGATCGTTCTTTGCGACGTACGCATGGATCATTCCGTGGAAGACCATCTACTAGTGATATCTAGCAAACTCGGTCATTTCATACTGTATGATAACAATGATATCCGTTTTTTTATTGTCAGTACTTGCAGTTTGATGACTCCAGGGTGCATCGTCTATGAGTGGTGCGAGACGATTCTATCACCGTACCTGGGTCATGCTTCGAAGAGTCATCAACTTCCACTGGGCAACTCTTGTGTCGGACTTTGACAGAATGAGTAGGTGCTCTCGAGGTCTCCAATAAGTTATTATCGAGTATTGAATATGATTAATATTGATGCTTTCTTATTGATCCAGAAAGCACTTCTTACCCCACTTCCCCAGTCAACTACGAACCTCCCGAAGCAGGTGAATGAACGTGTGTATTTTGAACAATTCACATCGTCAACCAGAGTCAGCCAGTGGGAATTCGGAAAAAGAGAAGATTGAGTTATGTCAGCGGCGGAAAACAAGTGGAAATCGTTTTTACTGGCCAGTGGATTGCTCAATGACAACGAATTAGGACTCTTCTTTTGAATGATATCGCCTGTATGTGGGCTGTACGGTCTCGTTCTGATCGATCGGTTAGAAGGCAGTCCAACAACAGTCCAATCACGGAATTCTGATCGCCACTTGGTGGCCACCGGCCATAGATAGGGGACGGATGTGCCGACGGCTATGTACGTTTTGAGGTACCCAGCGCCGCAAGATATGATCCCTACGCTGATAACTGTAAATTACCATTCAATTAAAATATGTCATCTCGAAAACCTTATACGAACGGGAGCGTGCCCAGGCTGCCACAACGTCCGCCTAGATCATTTCTTCAAGTTCATTGACAGTTCCAGGCCCTGCCGAGTTGACCCTGCGGTGAAATTAAGGCTGACTTCTTGTTTGCTATACGGCAGGGATACGGAAATTCAGACTGCCACATTAAATTCCGCGAAAACGACGCGTCTGTCAAGGAATTTACGTTCCGCGTTTTTTTTTTCTGGAGGGATGTTTAGATGCTTCGTTTCACCTATGTAAGTGAGTCATGATCACAAATTCACGATCTGTAACGATGGTAGGTAATGGGAACCTGGCACAAGGACCCAGTGACCGCGTTCAGAGATTCTGGCGCGCCAGTCATGGCCTAGTACTGCCAGACTCGGAGATCCGATATTGCGGTCATCTGGTTGCTTATCATATTAGCGTAGATGACCAAGCACACCTCAAATAACTTGGGGCCTTTCAACGACTATAAAGATCTTGATACTAGTAAGTACTAGACGCTCCCGCGAATCGCTCTCACACTCTTCTTCACCCCACGGTGTGCATCTACGCTTCCAGCACCCAGATCATAGGTAAGAGGGATTGTCCGCCATCATGATGTAACGCAAATGTCACTCATTTATCACACGTCGGGCAGTAGCTTTATTACCTTAAACTACATCTTCTAGTCGTCTACTTATCGAGCCAACAATGGCGTATGAAGAAGCATCTCTCGTCAACCTGTGTTACGCAGTCAAATGTGGCACATGTGGCAAAACCACTTGGAAGGTAAGCACCCGTCTCCTTGGCGACGTTGAGTTCAGGGTGTCCCATTTTGAGGCGGCGGCGCATGCACGATGTACCGATGTGCATCGTGATTGGCTGGCAGAGCGAGGGTGTATGATGATAGTGCATCCGTGGTGGAAGTGTCATGGGATTAATGGAATGCCCGACCGTCGAAATTGTATATTTACAGATACCCTCTCTCATACTGATAGGCTGAGATCTTAATTGACACGTCCTTTCAAACAGGGGTGTGGACAGCATGTCGACCAGGTGAGCTTTTCATAGGTTGCTCGGTATAAAGTTCGGGCGTTGGTTATTGGGAATGATCTGTAATGGGGGGGGCATCCCCACGTTATAGTTTGATGTGGTCTAATTCGAAGACACCCCATCACGGCCTCCTGCTCTGCTTCGAGGGTTCCCTTGGGACGCCCCAATTTCAAACGCATGTACTGACATATTTGTCTCATGTAGGTTATGAAAGACGTCTCAGATGAGGCAAAATGCACTTGCCCGCGTTGAAGCGATAAGCGGTCGGCAGAAGGAGTTCAATTCAATTCAATAGACTGTTATACCTTGTGGGCAGGGTTGTGAAGTCATCATCCAGATCTTTGTGATAAACGTAGTCGCCAATCTATAATCTGCCGAAGGCTGTTGTATTACGGAGTGTCTGGGGTCGTATAACGACCGGTTTGGGTTGTCGTTGCAAGCTCTTTAGATTGCAGTTCCTTTCAAGCGTCGCTGCTTATTCTCCTTTTTCTTTCCTCGTCTTCCAGTCTATTCAACAAACATTGCCCAGTCATTGATTCACAGTTTATTCCTTTGCAGGGGACTTCATGAGTCCTCAAACAAGATGTCTTCCGACATAGACTCAACAGCCAGCGTGCATGCTGACGACCCCTCAGGGCTTCCATTCGATCCACCAGGCAGCGTTCGGATGACAGCTGAACTGAGTTACAGGCATTCAGATGACCGTAGACCCATCGTGAACCAGTATCTGCGTGGCCACCGAGTCGGTAAGGGTCAGCATGGCGAAGTATGGGTATGTTGGGACTTGCAAGACAATCGTCGCGAGCTGGTCAGTTCACAGCCTTTCTTTGTGTTTGAAATTCCATTTTTAACGCGATTTTAAACACCCCGTCCATCAGGCCATAAAGGCCGTCAAACGCAACAATCCGCGCGCCGAGAAGATGAACATGCTTCGCAGGCGAAATCTTCCTGCTTCTTCTCATACACCACTCACAGAAAAACTCGGAAGTCTCGAGCACAAAATACGGAAAGAGATCGCCATAATGAAAAAGTGCCGTCATGGGCATGTCGTTCGCTTGTTAGAGGTTATCGACGACAAACTGAATGATAGGATATACATGGGTGAGCCATTTTGTTAATTCCCGTGGAATCGGACAATCGTCCTATCAGTCTACGTCTTCACTACTGGCCATGGGTGAGTGTCTCGGCTGAGGAATTATGACCCTGTGGCTGCAGTCTAGGAGACGGTATGATAGGAAGGCTTCGAATTTGTCAGGAAGCCAAGTACTCACAGCCTTACTTCTAGTCATGGAGTATCTTAGTGGCGGAGAGATCAAGTGGCGTAACGAGCAGCAGAATGAGCCCGTGCTTCAGGTGGACCAATGTCGTCGAATATGCCGCGACGTTATTCTTGGCCTCGAATATCGTAAGTTGGGGTGCTAAGCTATCACCACGCGCTAACATGGGAACTCCATTGCCTCCATCTAACGCAGTGCATTATCAGGGAATTATACACCGTGACATAAAGCCCGCTAACCTCCTCTGGACTGCCGATCGCCAAATGGTCAAGATCAGTGACTTTGGGGTCTCGCATTTCTCATATGCACAGCGCCTCGCGGCTGCAGGGCGTGGAAAGGTTGCCCTTGATGATGCTAATGACCCGATTTTACTGGATGATTCGGACCTTTCCAAGCGCGCCGGCACCCCTCCATTTCTTGCCCCCGAAGTCATTGCTGAGTACAACAGCACCGATCCTTCGCCATCCATCTCTGCTTTTGCTACCTCCAGCACGCTACCCTCCTTGAGGTCTGCCACACATGTAGGCTCATCATCAACCGTCCGTCCGACTACGTCCCAGCGACAGCAGATTACGAAGGCCATTGATGTTTGGGCACTTGGTGTCACGCTCTATTGCCTTCTCTTTGGCCAAATTCCGTTCAGAGCGCCTGATTCGAGCGAATACATGCTCTACAATATCATCTGCAAACATGACTGGGAACCAGAAGAGACTATGGGTCACGATTGCATTCCAACTGGGGGTCGACGACCCAAGGATAAAAAATCAGAAGGGTATATTGTTATGAATCTTCTCGACAAGCTACTTGAGAAAGATCCCAACAAGCGTATGACTCTAGATCAAGCAAAGGTTCGTTGATTCATTCTTCACACGTGCAACTCTATATCTCATTCACGTATAGCGGTACGTTTGGTTCCTGCGGGATATTCCACATTCCCAGGACTGGCTCCGCAAGACCTCACCCTCTTGGAATGATATGGTGACGGTCACGGAGTCCGACACCCGCAAAGCGATGACTACTCTTCGTTTCAGCTGGGGTTGGCCAAAGCGCATTACACGTCGCATATCCTCGCTATTCAAAGGTGTTCGTTCCTCGCATGTCACATCATCTCGCCGTTATGATGATGATGAAGCAGAAGACTTTGCTGTGCGTTCCTCACCCGCCATTGCGGTGGGGCGACATAAAAGCGTGAGCGACCGAATGTCAAGTTCGGAAGTTCATGATAAGGGGAAGCGTCGCGCTACTTCACGGTCCGCCATCGTGCGTAACGACTCAACGCCAAACATGGGAAGACGGAGAGAAGAATCTATTGAGCGGTGGGCTCGGGATGCATCCAAGAGTGGAAAGCATGAGTCCATCGTCAGTTACCCCCGCCCCCGATGGACACTTGATCAATGCCAACCTTGTGAGTCACACTCGCAAGGCCGCCCATCATCAAGCCGTGGTAGAGAAAATGCCGGTACTCCCCTTCCAGAAGATGCAATGTTCCTAGGCGCTGGTGGCGTGTGCAATGATCCGAGCAGCCTTGTTTCGTCGAACTTGCCTTTAGGCCTCAACCAGTCGATCAGTAATTCTGTTATCGTATTACGACACCCACAGCCTGAACGACTTCATATTACCGCTCCAGTTTCAGTCGTTCCTGAACCATCCTCTCACGATTCTGGGCACAGCCGGCATCCTGTTGTCCGGTCTGCTACTCAAAGCCCCAGCCCCTTGCAGCAAGTCGCATACGAATCGGAGCCCAGTCCGATGACTGATGAGGACTACGAGGATTTCGACGATGACTCCAGTTTCTTCCGCGATACTCACAAGGACCGCCAAGCAGAGTCGGAAGCTTTCCGGGCTAACACTAGCCTCATGTATGATGAGGAGGACGAGGATGAGAGTGACGAGGAGACTGTCCCGATTGAAGTAAAGCGGCGACGTCCATCTGTTTCCCTTACTGCTGCCTCCCCTGTACATCTGTCTGACTTCTCAGATGATGCTTGCTCTCGATGAGTGCAAGGCAGGCGTTTTTTTGTACAACACACATTATGATATCTCTCGGACCTTCTGACTCACATAGATGACTCCTTATCCTCCCACTGGCTGACGGCCGCCTGCGGTTTTCCACTCATTCCTGATTTAAACTCACATCCACGTTTCTTCTAGACCTATGTATTTCCATTGCATCTGTGATTTTATTCCCTTTTTGCTTCCCTTCCGAGAGGAGGCGATATAGAATTAGGTAGCTTGCTAGATGTCAACTCACGGGCAGCATGAGAGTCTATTGTCTTGGTCCACAATGTTTTTGTATGATAACCCGGAGATGCCCGACAAGATCTCCCAAAATATCACTACATGTGACATACATAAGGTATCGCCGCAGTGGTTAATGGCGCATATTATTCTTCAGTTGTGTGCGGGTCTGCCTAGGGGAGACTAGCTCCCGATAGCAGTGAATGTGTTCCCTCGGAGGCCGTCGACTGAATGATGTTACGTCGCAATGTTGATGAATCGATGAACCATCAGCCAGATAATCAATAGAAGTTCCTGATGCCATATGATGTATTATGCAACGCTCGACGAGTCATTCCTGCGATCATATAAGTCCCGTGTCGCAATTCATTGATTCCAGTGAAATAGAAAGGTAGGTGCACCATCATACATCATGTTACATAGCTGATTCGGAATCTATCAGTACACCGGTTAACTCTCTGACATGACCACCCACTCCGATGGTATCCTTGTCTCGGCTTCAGGTGTCAACACTCCCCATGAAGAAGCTAACGGACATCTTCAGAAGACTGTCAAGTCCCTTCCACCACACTTCTACACAGATTTTCTGTCCGATACTGCCAGAGAACGGAAACCCAGTCCTAGTATGTTTCTAATGATCCATTATGAGTTATCGAGACTGAAGTCACCTCAGTTCGTGGACTATTCCCATTAGAAAAAAAGCCAGGTGTGATATCACTTCTGGCTGGAAAGCCCAATGATGCCATGTTTCCCTTCAAATCATTCTCCTTCACGATTGCCTCCCCTACGGACCCATCGCAGGAGCAGTCGATCTCCCTCTCTGGAAAGGATCTCTCTGTTGGTCTGCAATACTGTGATACTGCCGGTATTCCCCGTCTCATAGAGTGGTTTATGGGATTGCAAGAGCGCTCGCATGGCCGCAAATCAGGGGAAGGATGGAGATTAACCATAGGCACCGGTTCGCAGGACTTGATTTATAAGGTCAAGCGCTCTCAAATTTTGGCTAGATCGATAATCCTGAATCCTGACCCTTTCCGACAGGCAGTCAATGCTTTAGTGAATCCCGGAGATTCCATCCTCGTGGAATCCCCTGTGTATGCGTGAGTTGAAATGATCCGAAGACAATGACTTTTTCGTGATTGTTGTTTATCCAGTGGGGTCATCCCAATGCTCAAAACTCTACATTGCGAGCAGATCGGTA
>LVVM01001586.1:4997-19052 GCA_001882365.1 Rhizopogon vesiculosus
GACCTGTTAAAGTTGATAAGGATGACATGATACCCAACGTTCTTGCAAGAAAAATCACCAAAAGATCGGATACACCAAACGAACTCAATTCTCCTTGTTCGTTCCCCTTGACTGCGCCCTAGTTTGATGCACCGACCGACGATGTCGTCGAGCAGACCGAGAGTGAATGCGACGCCAGACCCGCCGGCTACAAGCAGCACGCTTTCGTATCCACCTAGATCGATACTTGATCCTCCGTAGGGACCATCAAGCATGACATGAACGAGTGCAGATGGGCCGCCTTCAGATTTCTCGTGGACCTGTGAACGTTCTTGTTCCTTTAGGGTGTAGTTATTCAATGCCCGAGTCCAGTCCCCGTTAGTTCGTGCACCGAGAATAAGTCCCGGTGAGGAGAGGCACGAATGAGAAGGTGGGGCGGAGAGAATAGTGAGGGGATGTGATTCAAACACCCTGTTGGAGAAGAAAACACGTAGTCTGACATGTTGACCGGCTAGCCAGCCATCGTCGCAGCTGTGAACGCGGATCTGTTGAATGTAAAGTTAGCGCTTTAACAAATAAAGTAAACTATTTATGTACTAGAGTCATGTGAGCGTCCTGCGCAGTGAGTGTGGCATCCTTGATTCGGTAGCGCAGAAGGCGCATTAGCACATCTGCGCCATAAAATGCGAGGGGAGGAAATATCCAAGGCGACGCATACATCGTATGGTAGCATATGGTGACAAAGAATGCTACATATGTCAAAACGCTGCGATGTACTTGAGCGTTAGCAACCAAAACTATGAAACGAAACAGGAAAACCCACTGGACAAGGAAGAAACACTCGTAAAACAGTCTCCTGACTGGCCTCAATGATGTCAGGACAATGATGCCGAGTAGCGCGAGCGAAGCCACTCCCGAAGTTTCTTTCTGTGGACCAAGAATAGGGAGTCCATACTGTAGGTGGTTGCGGATCCATAAGGCGCCATGAATGCATCCGCCAAGAAACATAGTTCTTCCTGCCATCCGATGCATAAAATTAAGTTTCTCGTAACCATTGCCTGGTCCTAATAGTAAGGACAAAATCGAATTCTTGGTTGCAAATAAGAAGACGACCGGGAACTGTGCAAGAGCGAGAAATCCTACGCGACTCCGATAAGTACATATCGTTCGACTGCGGGTATGAGGCAGACTCACCAGCTCGATTTGGGTTCGAAATGAGAGGGGCATCCTTTATAATACAGACTAGTACAGCTGCAAGGTACGCCGACAAGACTATGACTAACAGTAATATGATTTATGAGTCGGTCTGATGTGGTACTATGACGCATTCGATACGCACTTTGTCCAAGGTTGAGCTCAAGTTTTGGGGGAGACCAGTACGTTTGTGAAACAAGAGCATTCCAAGCTCCAACCAATCTGCGACTTTGGGGACTTCCCGGGGCAGGCAGGGACTTGTTGTCATCGGATGATACAGATCGATATCCTGTAGACTCGGAAATCCCAGTGATGCCTTTGAAGGAGCGCCCATGCCTCAGACTGAGAATCAAGCTTGGAAGAGAGACGGCAATAGTAATCGCGAGGCCAGAGCACCAAATTACGGTGAAGTTACCCTGCCATATGGGATCTTCAACGTAGGAGCTGTAATAACAACCCATACATTTCAGTTTGCAGCATTAGGTGTGTCAAACATACTTGTAAATCTGCAAACTACTTGGGATGACCGGAGCGGACATATTGTTGGGGAAGTGGTGGTGGTAGCAGCCAAGGGCCCAAAGTGTACTTACAGTCTGCCCGACAAGTTTGGCTGTTCCCTATCAACCGACTGATTTAATAGGGCTGGTTCAGTCCGGGTTCACTTCGCCGTCGGAGTTCACTTGTCAAAAGTCAAACATTTTTAAAAGGGCCGAGCTATTGCCGATCGCGTGCCGAGTGCAGTGCGCCACGATGATTGTGATCTGCGCTGCATGAATTTAATTCGAAGACCATGGTGCAAACAACACAGGCTGAACTTCAAGGACATTTTGCGGGGCAAACACAGCTCCTCATGGGGCTTGCAGTTACGCTGGATGGCGACGACGACGACCTTAATGAACTCGCCAATAACGATAACCTCATCGATGAATATCTTTCTGACTCTGATGCATTGCTCATGGTAGCTCTCGAATATCAATCCATTGCAGCATCTATAAGTAGAGATGGTTCCAGAGGGCAATATAATCAGATTCTTCGATCCAAAAATGTTGCCTGCAAGGTCCAGATCGTGAATTCAGACATGATTTCAGTTTTCAGGTGCTGAGTGTTGATGTATCAATCAATGATTTTTTTTGAACCAGACTCAGTCGAGAACCTTTGATTGATGGCTGGCGAAATCAGCAGATAAGCCTACTTTTATTTCGATGGGGAAAAGCCACAGCGGCATGTGAAGTATCAGCTTGGATGTTTTTTTTTCGGTATGAGACGCGCGGTTTAAATCAAAACGAGTCAAAGACGCTACCTCTAATACGAGATGACTTACCACGATTATCATATTCCAAATTTATGTTATGATCTTCTCCGCCCCAAGCACCGGCCCCTCCCATGTTATCGACGGCCGTCGAGTATGCCAGTGGCTGCTATCGAGTGTATGGATCAACCCAAAGTGCTGTGAGCGTGACACTCTTAACAACTGCTGGCTCGAACGAGGCACTTGGAATGCTGTCAGTGTGTAGAGTCGGCGAGTCCGATGGTTGCGCATGAGCAAGCTGTCAGTAGTGCAAATCAATCCACAATACTCGTGAGCAAAGTTAGACTTACCGCAAGGAGAGCATATGTATACTCGTTGGATTCCCAAGACATCTGGAAAGCGGTTATTATGAGTATGAGCTGGGTAGCCTGGTGATCTCGTAGCCTCAGATTCACACTGTCCAACTCGCCTTGGAGGCTTGGACCTTGGCCGCCTATGATGACTTTTCCCCACCGTAAACTGCGATGAGGATGTGCGGTGCTTGCCGAACATTATGCGATGTCATTGCTTGACAAGTGAACTCCGACTACGAAGTGAACCAGGACTGAACCAAGAATTGAGCAGCCCTATTAGGAAAAAAAAACTTTTTCACTCTTGTTTTATGTAAGCTCCGAGGGAGGTTTTTATATAATCAAAATTTCTTTTAGAAATATTATTACAGTAACGAGCAGACAAATGCTGTTTGCTATCTCCTCGGGTACTCTCGCAGACCTCTCACATGTAGGAGATCCTACGTTCCACACACTAGTCGTGCCTGACCACGTCATCCTAACACTGCAAAGTGCCAGCGATATGCTATGTTTTGGTGCGGGTTATCCGCAGTACGATTATAACCAAACACCAATGTTTTGCAGCTATGATATACTTACAAATGTATGAATACACGTACTAATGCGCCTGCGCAGTACTACAAAACCTTCCAAAGAGAGTCTCTCCTACTCCGAGACCAACCACGAGCGAGAGTATGAAACCCAGCTGGAACGTCCTAGCCAGATCCAGCACATCAGCACCTCGAAAACGAAGACAGAGAAACATAACACACATGACTGTCAGCATGAAAAGATAATTCAGCAGCGTCTGCGCTGCAAACATAATTCCACGTGCAATGTCATGCGCAGGAATGAAAGGAGGCGTGAAACGCTTTATGAATCCAACGGGAGACGGCTGAGTTGGCAGAATATTGAGTTTGTCGGATGCAACGATGATTGCCCTAATTGTTCATGAGTAAGATCCTATGCAGAAGAAGGGAAGGGGCGCACTGTTTTTGCCAGTGATGCTCCATCAATCCCCGACAAGCTGCTATCCAGCGTTCGACCAACGCCAACAAAAACAGTGCGATACATGTGCCGACCATGGCTCCTGAACTCTTAGGGACCCATCCAAGGAACCATACTGCGATGCACTGTTAGAAAGTCGTGCGTATCTGGGAATATATAACTCACAGTTGTCACCCGGCGTAAAGTGCAGGTAAGCAAGCATATTCCCTACGGCGAGATCCATAGGACCGTCCGTAGACATATCCATGCCATTGTCGGCGAGACAACCCTTGCCGAAGGATAAGAAATACAGCACTAGATATCGCCAGTCCATTGCACAGGTGTAAGGGCAGGTAAGAACTTGAGAAAGACAATTGAAGAAGCATATAATATCCGCCAAGGCGTGGGAACTTCCTTCCCGGAATGACCTGTAACGAACTCGATAGCCAATATTAATATTATTCCGTCTATCGATGGACCATCGACTCGGATGCAGAATGAGTCACGCCAGGTAATCGGGTGAGGGAAAATCAGGTTGGTTAAGATGTAGACAAAGTTGGGCTTCATGAGAACTACGCTCTCGCTTACATTGGTCTATATCTTAACAATCCTGAAGTACCCCAACGCGAATTTTACTTGCAACGGTCGTCGAAATTCGGTCGAATCCACATTGAATCCACTATTACCGGACTGCCTGGATTGGGAGGCCCCAGACAAGTGCTGTTGCCGGGAGAAACACAGTTCGAGGTGGACTCCTGGGCCATCGGAGTTCAACGAAGGTCGTCTACCTTGTAACTTTAGATCTCTGAATCTGCGCTCGGTGCATCAGTGGCAGATTCTAGGTGTAAAGAGGTTGGCGACGGAGTTGGTCACTGCGGAGTGATAGTAGTGGTGGAAAAGACTCAGGTCAAGCCTATGGCATGAGGCATTTTTGCGGCGTGGAAATGTGATGGCTTATTTATGACAAAGAAATTCGACACCCGATGGTGAAGGACGGGTCAGAAATAATTGAGTATTTGAAGAGTCTGGTAATGTTAGATGACTTAGAGTGACCAAGACCATCTAGGATCAACCCCGATAGACCTGTCTGTGCGAAAGGAATTTGTTCTACTTATGAATAGTGCGAGTGCTAGTGTCAATCATAATGTACGAGTCGACCAGAGTTGTGAGAGACCATGATTGAATAGATTCTATACATACGACAGACTCACACTCTATACCAGTCTCTTGGAGTCTTCGGAGTCGCTACTAGAGCTTTTGCTCTCGATAGCCCCATCGGCAATCCTGTGAGCCTCGTTGATATCCTTTTGAGCTCCATTAGCGATATTCTGCGCCTCCCTCTTCACTTCCTGTGCCCAACCAATAGCTTTGAGCTTGAGCCCCGTTCCTTGTTCGATGCTCTCCACAATGCTCTTCACACCTTCATTAACCGACTCTCGTCCGGCTGCGACACCTTCTTTTGCGCGCTCCAAGGCTATGCTGCTGTGGGCGATAGATGTTCTTCTAATTTCTCCAAAGCGGGGAACATAACGATCTTCAAGCTCCTCGGCATATGAGCCGACCCTGGAAGTAGTTCTTGGAAGGAAGTATAGGAATGCGCCAGCTAAGGCTGCAGGCGGAAGAAGGATACGCGTAGGGAGTCCGCGCGAGCGAGTGATGACAGATGTTGTCAGGGCCGAAATTCCAGTGTAGAGCAGTCCAGGATTCAAGGGCTCCGTTGGGTCACGGAAAGATTTTATGCGACCTGTTATGGACGGTCCAAGTGTCAATGACGACGAAACGGTCAGTGCAAGGCGACGTTACTCACTTTCCACCTTCTCTTCGATGTTGATCCACCGGTCTATGATACCTTGCGCCTGGGAGTGTACGCCAGTATAGTAGCCCGTGATCTCCCGCCGCACCATCCCAATTCGCTTCTCTAATGCCGATGGGGTGTCGAGCAGCACAAGTTCGGGTATGGGTGTAGGGTATATGGAGAGCTACACCGTGATGATCATTTAGAGCAGAAAATGCAGGTGGAATAAGCAAATACCTTCATGGGACCAGAGTTTGAGGTACTGGGTCCAAGTCCCGAACCTTCAGCTGCATTTGCAACTACGCCCGCCTCTCCAGCCATCGAAATACCGTCCTAGAGAACTTAACTGAGTGTGCGTGTCGAACGTGGGCATAGCATGAAAATCCTCACGTTTTGGTCTTGAAACAAAATATCTCGTTGACTGGTTCGCAGTTTATTGTGTCAAATGAGAGGGAATTCAATGCGTGGGAACATTATGTAAAGATGAAGCTCATTTCAAATATCTCTAGTACACTCATACCTTGCTGATCGGCATAGATGGAGCGACTATCTTTCTTTGTCGAAGGTCTGCCTAGGAGACTAATACCTTGCTAGGTTGCTGCAGATGATTATTTTCTGCAACGACTACAATGACTCCCCAGACGGTCCAGGTCAATCTTCAACCTCATACGGCCTTGGGACATGATGTAGGCTTGCATACCATTAATCTGCTCGCTCTGGCACACGTACCAAGTCCTGTCCCACCATCTCGACGCATCCCTTTATGAAAGGTAATGAAACGGCATGGATTGTTCTATTGGCCATCGTTGAACAATGAACAAGGGAAAAGTTGTGCTTGCAGCCGGTATGTTACAACGATGATCATGTGGATAAGCATGAGCTGTACTACGACTTCCGAAGTCCAACAGTAAAATCAAAAAGGCTATTATAAGCAGTCTGACGCAGAATACCTACAGTCATACAGTACAACGTTTCCCGATTTCACTCACATAGTCCTGCCCAAAGCCTGTTTCCAATCGAAGAAAACGTCGAATACCGCAAAATTGTGACTGAAATATTCCACTATATCCACTGAGGTCCTTGGGAGCAGAGTAGGTCACATCCCTCCAGCGAACCTCTATGAATTCACCGTTTGGGAGATGTATGGTTGAGGACGAGATTATGATATTCGGGAGGATTACCTAGATGGCTGGGAGGCTGCCCATGGAAATCAGTCCATCCACAGAGAGATACTGTAGCGCAGTGGTTTGTCGCCATCACGGAGCTCGGATATATCATAATTTTCGGATATTATGAAAGGGAGGAGGATGATGTAGGAGATATAACCAAGGAAAACACGTCATTGTGTGGTGTTCGTCAAGGCGTACGGTTCACTTAAGGAGATCCTCAATAGTATCAGAGTTTGTGCTCCAAGGGAGAGGGGAATATTCATGGTTGATATTCGAGTCAACACATGGGAGTTCCATGCATACTCAAGGCAGCCCTCAAGAAGGAACATTCTTTCATACTCGACTGCAAGGGGTTGTGAAGCAAGTATCGCTGGAGCCAGGAGGCTGAATTGAATATCATTCTCGCGAACTTTAGACTTGAAACCCAGCGCCTCTCTAACCCAGATTCTGCGTACGTGGGTTGCATAGTCAAAATGAAGATGACTCTCTCGTTGGGCATATGCTTTTGCACACGGAGAGCATGCATGAAAGTCAGTACACTGTCAGGCCTCGAGAGTAATACTGTAAGCGGAAGTTCGGGAAGGACGGCGCATCTGACAGCTCCAGAGACGCGGCGGAGTGCGAGCGTAAAGGTACTGGTCCAGCAGCGCATGTGATGATGCGGAGGCCCAGCTCAGTCGGAACATCAACAGACGGAAATAGAGCAAGTGGGTCGACTCGCGTGAAGGAAAGTAGCATACTTTGTATTTCCTTGTAGGGGCATGGGTGACCTTAAACACTGGCAAAAGGGGAAAGAGATGAGTGATTACACTGATAGGATCAAATTCGATGATCATCAAGTGTAATTATAAGGGCTGATTGTTGATAGGAGTATCAGATATCAAGTTATCTACCAGTTAAACTTGCGCGAATATCTTAGCGGAAATGCCGTTGGGAGTGGTAAATGACAAGTGCCGACCGAAGCAAGCATGTAATAGGAGAGTAAGGGCTTGAGGAACACTGATAAGATAGTATTTCTAATCATTCCAAAGGCAAACGTACCTGAAGAACCGGAAGAGGATGGAGCATGAATACCCTCAATTCTTTGCGGCGGCTTTTTGCTTCTTGCTTAGTGGAGGCTCCACTTCAGCCTCAATGCCATCCTGAATCTCAGTCCACTCCCCAGCACCAACTTCCTGTCCGAACCTTCTCCTGAAGCGTCCCAAACGGCCAGTGCCCTCCTGCTCTTCATCTTCTATGCCTCCCTCAACTCCTCCGCTCAAACGTTGAGTAGCATTCCAGAGAGGGTTATTTGTCGTGTCGCGCGTCAAGATTATCCGCGAGCGCGGCGATGTAGTCCATTGCATGTATGATGAGCCGTCCGCACGGATGACACGCTGAGGGAAATGAGGAACCGTTGGGTTGGGCAGTTTGGGCAGACGTCGCTTGAAAACATGCGAACGACCATATGGGGAGGTAGAGACACTTCTAGTCAGTGTTGATGATGGGGATGGTAGAGGCAAAGGTCCTGCAGAGGACCGTCTACAGATGCAAAGTAAAGACATTGTTTCAGCGAGGTTATATAAAGAAGTTCAAGGACAACAAATTTCGAGCTTCAAGGGAATCACGTGACCCAAGGAGAACTTCAAGCTCGAGTGAACGTGTCAACCACCGATTCCAAAACACCTCTTTGTGAGGACACTCCCCCGAAACATGGCTCGCTTGCACCGAGTTTCACTCTACTCATCCATCTTTGTTTCGCTCTATCTACTTGTGATGTTTCAGGTCCTGCCCGTGCCACTCATCGACGCAGATATTGTACAAGACATTCTTCCTGTTGTAAGTCCTCCAGATGAACTTCCTAGAATGAACGCTTTAATTCATGTATCTGCCGGATAAACTTAGCTTCCATGGTGGCTCTTGATGTCATTCGGGTCGTATTCCCTGTGGACTCTCGGCTGGGGAGTATTTACGTTCCGTGACTGTCCGGAAGCCTATCAGGAGCTGCTGCAGGTAAGCAGGCGACATGTATCCCCAGGAGTCGATGCACTGATGATTCCTTGGACATGCAGGAAATCAATGAGGCCAAAAACGATCTCCGAAGTCGGGCAGTGACAGTTGATTAATGATCTCCTTGTTCATCCTTTGCATTATCATGATATGTCTTCCCCCTTCTTCTAACACGGGTGCTCAGGATACGTACTAGCATATTAAATTATACTCCCCCAAGAATTCTAATACTATTCTTCCTCTTGTCTCGGTGCAGGGTCGACAGCAAAGACGGTGCTAGGATTTGCGTGGTTTCTTTGTGTACTGGTGCACAATGCTACATAAGGCGAGGTAGTAAGTAGGTGATAAGGAGAAGATGAACTCATAGTGCACACTTGGACAAATTATATTTGACTCAAAGACCCCAAGAATCACGGTATTATCACGCTCAGGGGATGAACACGATATCATATAAGGATTCCTAGGGTTCATCTCATGCCCTTGAGAGGACGCTGTCCATACTACATACACCATGAGCGGAGACGAAAAGAGGATAACAATTCCAAACATCTATCATTGACTGTCGCATCAAGGTTAAACCCACCAACTCGAATCAATCATTACCCGCAAATTTTATGGTGTATTAGATGACGAGACAGGTGTCCGAGGCGCGGATGGCTGTAGATAGGCGGGATGAAATTCGAAAGCCGCCTTGCCTGCGAACTCGGAGCACAGACTCAGCTCACCAATATCCACCATCAGGCGAAGAAGCTGCGCGTTATCAAAGTTGTGTCAGATTAAGAGATAAAACGTCCCTAGTGTGGCCAGAACGGGGGTAATGGTTTTTGGCAGAACCAATACGAACCCTAGTCATTGACAGACATCAGAAGGAAGGCGACCATGGCTTCTAATGCAAATATGACGGATATGTTCGATGAAGGCTGCGCTTGGAGCTATTACGGAGCAAGAGCAAGTCACAGCGTGATGCGGGAAGCATTTTGACTAATGCACATCTAGCGGTCAAGGTCATCGTACACACAGGAGATAATCGATAATCAAGCACGAGTGTTGTCCAAGCCGAAC
This sequence comes from Rhizopogon vesiculosus, assembly GCA_001882365.1. Taxonomy (NCBI): domain Eukaryota; kingdom Fungi; phylum Basidiomycota; class Agaricomycetes; order Boletales; family Rhizopogonaceae; genus Rhizopogon; species Rhizopogon vesiculosus. The sequence goes on from LVVM01001586.1 coordinate 14,751, forward strand.
CTAGCTGATAAGCAACTTCCATCGTGTTGATCTATGTCTTGAATCGATCACTTTCATACCACATAAAATGATAGCTGTTCCTTCTTTGCAAATTTGCGATTACGCCTGAAGCCGCTTTTACAATAGTCCGAGAGGTCAAGAAATCCTGGGTCCTAAGTCGACAGACCGGTATGTGAACTGGAAGGGTTCGAACGTTCGAGGTACCAGCAGTCAACCAGTAAAACGTAAGATGAACTTGGCGGAGCCAACGACAGTGCGACACCGCACCGAGCAACGAGGCAGTGTAATAATATTGTGTGAACTTCATTTCGCATTTCTCCGACGTCATTACTGAGGACTCCATCACCAACCACGACGATCGCGAGGTGACGATCTCCCAGTGCTCATCGCTGCGGCCGACATCGAGCTGCATTGATTCAATCACTCGGGTCTCGTTGTATTCTGTAACACATATATTAATAGTCTCCTTTCAGCTTCCCAGCTGCCAGAATGTCTTCTGTCCCTGGTCTCAGTACTACCTCGGCGTTTCCTACCACCACCACCTCATCTCCATTATTTGAGTCATCTTTCCCTGACACATCTCCCACCACTTCCGCCAGTAGCACTCCTTCGTCGTCCTCTGAACCCAGCTTAACTTCCAGCGCTGCCCTGTACCGTGAGTTCAATTGATCGTATCGTGTTACTACTCAACCATTTCTCACACTGCTTCACAATGTTTCCCTCAACTCTACCCGTCGAACTGGTACCCGCGTGCGTCTTGCGTTGATGTGGGTTCGTACCTCCTCGTTTCTACCACCCAACACCCCCGAATTGGCTTGGTAACCTGTGCATTAATAATGTGCCTTGAATCATACCCATGTTACCGGAACCAAATGATCCTTACAGTTTACACCTTCCTTGGTGGGTCTCTTTCACTTCTTACTTTCATTAGCTCGACTCATTCTCATAATTCGCGATGTCTTCCTCTATAATTCCTTTGTCTGGCATGACTAATTCATATACCGCCCTTATAGCTACCCTCGTCCTTCTCCTCGCTGTTTCATCCGCCATTGTCATTCGCAGCCTCATCCTTCGACGACGTCATCAACGAATTGTTGAAGAAGCTATCCGTACAGGGACATGGCTCCCTCATCAGACATATGACCATAGAAGTAGTCGCAGACGACGAGACATTGGAAAGAAACCCAAGATGTGGGAGGCATGGCTTCGTAGTGGTGATGGAGGTGATGACGCCAAATGTGCTTGGAATGACATAATGGTATGCTTTTGTGGCCCATGTCTTGCAGGTCGCTAAGTTCATATCGCAGCCCATCTACGCCTCCTATGCTAAACCAAGCCCACAATTTCCGGCGGAAGAGTCCGCTCAGACTCAATCGGATGTACAATCGCGGACGATGCGTTTCCTGCGCCCTTTTCATAGACATCCTTCCTCTTCGCAATCTCCGAATGTCCCATCTGCGCCTGCATCCTCATCTCCGCCAAGGTCGGCGTCACCCGCCTTACGTGTGGCTGTCCTCGTTGCGATGCCCTGTCCACCACAGCAGCGCGCACGGGAAATGGATGGGCCACCTGTCATCGAACTCGGCGTTGTTGAGCTCCCATTGCGAGACCCGAGCCCGATTGAACAATGACAGACATCCAGCTGTAGGCTAGACTAGTTTTTTGGGGAGCTAGATTATAGGTGTATAATTAATGCGTCACAAACACGTTACGTTACGTTCAGTGAATACTAACGATATTTATCCTTATTCATCACCATGCCTTTATGCACACACACCATCACTCATGTAGGCCTTGGTCCGTCCATCCATCCATAACATAACGCTCTTGAGGTGCAAATGCTTTCTGGGATGCCTGTGGTGCTCTGCCCATAGCAGCTAAACGGTATGGCCAAGATTTGGGTAAGTTTGAAATGACCTTTCTGGAACCTATGACAGCAATGTCATTATCTTATCAACGGGGATTCTTGATACACATGATTTTCATCTCCTGTCAAGGACAGCGCTGATCATCAGTCCCGAGGTGGCTCCATCAGTTGCTCACGAGTGCTTTCACCACCATGAAACCATGAAGTTCCTTCGAGGGGACGTCAACCTAATCTACGGCCTCTACTCCACATCCACCCTCTTTTAGAACCTCACACCTAGGAGATCTCGATAAATGCGTGCATTGGAAGGTGTCATGGGGATCGAACGTGAACGGCCACCCTTGCCATTGCGATTTTGAGCGATGGTGATGCGGTCATAGCTCCTGCCCGGAGATTCTTTGATTTCGCTGGTTTACAACGAGATATGGTATGACGTCAGAGTCGTGCTGCTTCCACATGTTTGTGGTATGTCATAACTAGAGGGGGTGATGGTGAGTGCATACTTACATACTATGATGCATCATATTATTAGTTGACCTAAAGGACTTTGAGGGTTTCCTGGATATGCGTTGATCGCTCTGGTGCCATGGAAGCTCGTGGAAGACATCTTACAACGATTATGTGCTGGCATCGGCTGCGAACGAAGCTGAAATGGAATTAGTCTGTGCATAATGCCAATTTGCCTGGATTCCTCCGTAACTCAGCCCCCTGGCATTTCACAGATACGTGATGCGCAGCAAAACTTCGTGCTTAGGGAACCGGTACTCGAGCGAGTGAGTAATACTTATCCTCGGTTCCCTTGATTACATTCTGGGGGCTCGAATGGTCAAGTCTCGAAGATTACTACTTACCGCCCAAATACTACCCGGGCCTGCTCATGCAGAATTATTATTATGTGGGTATATTCTTGTCAACCACAGGGCGCTAACTCATGCAGAATCAACTTCAAGTTATGCGGATGTGACTTCATAATCACGAGGCTTATACCATGTGGCATGTACACATGGCATAATATGTACAACTTGCAAGGTTCAGTACCATGTGGCATGTACACATGGCATAAGATGTACAACTTGCAAGGTTCAGGTACACAATGATCAGAGTAAAATATCTTCCGACTTAGTCAGGATGGACAAAAAACATCGCGCGGCGACGCAGCTCATCGAGCTTCTCTTCCCACCTCGGCTGCCGCGAATGCACCACGAAAACTTTTGGTGAGCTGGGGCTGGCTCAAGGAATTTTACTGATCATTCAAGGGCGTTTCTCATCCTACTCCAGAGGGCCATACAAACACTAATAAGCTGCATAGCCTGTCCGACAAATACTGAAAAGAGAAAAAGACGGTCAGTCAAGTGTTATTTGTGGGATCCGCAAGATTGATGTATGTATGTGTGACCAGATGCTAATCATTAACAAATATTTTTATCTGGTCGTCATTCTAACACACCACGTGTGCTCAGTATCGCGGGGATGTATCTGCGAATGCGACATGGCATGATAGCCGAGAGGGAGGCCTAGAGCGACAGGAACACAAGCACTGCATAATAGTACTAGGCTACGGGGTTAATAATAAGCTGAGTGCTGAGCCGCTTGCACTACATGTTCTAGAGTCTAAACTTGATTATTTTCAACGGGATTCTTATCCGACCGTCCTGTCCACTGGTACCTGTGCTCGATATATTCCCCTCCGGCTTGCAGTTGCCGCCCCAGTAACACTGAATTAAAACGAAAGCCACAGGAATGCGAGTCGCATGATCTCGCAGAGTGCGGGTCGACGTGGGATCGTCTTCACACTACATGGAAATCATTCGATCCTGGCGCGCCATGTCTTCTCAGCTATATTCTGGCTGAGATTATGACAGCGGGATAATCGTGGTGCGCTCTTCTCCTCGTCCGGCTGAATTACTGGTATCTCACATGCCAAAATGAATCCGGAGCAGCGCTGTAGAATCCAAGGATGAATGTTCTCACTCACATCTTCAATTTCCTAAACTTCTTAACGGAACCAAGTATTAATTGTGTGCCGTCGATTATTTACGGTCAACTCATCCCCCACATCTTCTGCAACCTCATAAGCTCTTAAGTCAAACGGCGATCAGAAGCAGACTTCTCCTGGACAGTCCAAGCAGAAAGAATTATGAAAGCAGCCTTTGGCGCACTTCAGAAGTCTTATGGGATTCGCTCATCTTCAAGCTATCTTCTACTATACACTCCACCAAATAGGACTCTGATCGAAAATTTGCAGCGGGGTGTTATCATACACGAGTGAATCCGGTAAACATTTTACGAAGTTGCGTCGAGTTTCTGAGCTTCCACAGCGTGTATCATTGGACGAGTCGCTGAAATTTGAATGGCATTAGAAATCGAATGGCACTACTAGTCTACGTCACCATCAGGAAATCGGCCCGAAGCTGATATGACCAGACAGAACTGGC
>LVVM01001587.1:16315-28941 GCA_001882365.1 Rhizopogon vesiculosus
CGTACCGTCGTGAGTGTTGGTATTTATGAGCGTAATGCTAAAAGTGACCTACATCTGCAGACAATTTGCACCGTAAAACATAAAGCCAAATAATACACCTCCCAGCAGTGCTCCATAACTTGTGCCCAGATTAGAGGCGATGGGAGCGCAAGGCGCTGGAGAGTCGGCCATGGTGGGGAAGATGATTTTTCCCCATTGTGATATTTGTAGGCTTTATATTAGTACCACACGCCGCCCTTTTGTGGTGCCGGTGATTATCCGATCAAGATGATGAAACAGCCACGAGGCTCCCGTACCAGTACCCTAATAGAAGGAAGACATCTGTATTGGGCATCGTGCGAGCCTAACTGTGTCGGGTCGGAGTTTCTCGCCCTCAATGTCCAGGTGATCCGCTTGTCGTGTGACAGCGGCCAACCTTCGATCTATCGCCTTCTTGTCTGACCTACATCCAACGACGGAGAATCATGTACAGGCGTTGGGTCATGAAGACAGGCAGACCGCGGATTCAAAGTGACGCTGAAGCGAACTTCTCTCCGGCCATCAGCGGCAGTTACGCTGGTCACGACTTGTGACCCCGTGACGGCCTGTGACGGGACTGGGGTTGCAGCTATACTTCTTGAAATGGGCAGTATATTCCTTTCTAAATTCTGAGGACAAACAGGCCTGAATTCAGATCTAGACACTTACTCATAGCAGCAGCATTAGCTTACATCATAACGGGACTCCATTCGCAGCAACGATGCAACGATTGCAACTTGCAGGCCACTCGGCTTCATGTTTGAACTTTCCTCCGCAGAGTCCTCCCAAGCTTTTCCTCGTACGGACTTTCTCGTTGCCTTTCTCTCGTTCGAGTTCGCACCGTCCACGGACATGACGCCTTCTTTACTGCTGCCGTTGTAGGCCGTGGTCCGGTCCACTGTGACACCATTGAATCTGATCAAACCGGAGGACGGTTCTCGGTTCATATCACCTCGAACGACAGACTTTACTGGTTTTCCCCCTTTGATATGTATGGTTTAGGAATCCATCCATCAACACTGGCGCGTTCCCGCAACTATTAGACTTTGCCTTCTAGTTCGTTGATCAATATCAAGCTGCGGTTCAAAACCCCACCCTTTACTACTGTCTTTCGTCAAGTGCCACGACGACCCTCGGATACAAAATCCACCAGTGCGGTCGATATCAGCAGCACGGGAGATGTGTACAGGGCGGTGCATCAGTGGAGGGAGGATGCAGCAAAGGGGATGAGGACGAGATGAACAGTGCCTTCATATCTGGGGGCCATATTAAGTCGTGGCTCTCCGGAGTTATTGAGTTTCCTCTGCTCGTGGCTCATACATTGACTGACTTTGCGCGCAGATATGTTCTCCCAAATCACCATTTTTTCACTACTATTGTTGAGCGGTCACCTTCTAATACTGCTCAGCTGATCGTGCTCTTCTCACATGAAGGCGTTCCATCTCTACGAAGAAGAAAAGGCGAATATACAAAAGTCATCAGAACTATTTTGGAACGAGTGGAGTTACTGTCGAGACGGCTGACTCAGCCTACTGCCCCAACTGAAGTTCAAGGCCTCATGGTGCGAATACTTACATTGGACGTTCGTCATTGCACCTACCACACATATCGTAAGCCAGACCCTTCATTTAGAGTATTCAAGTCCCTTCTCCGCTATTCCTGGACAAATAGAGATTCGTTGATTCTTTCCAATCTTGCTAAATTAGAAGTAATGAACGTATTACTTGGTGCACTCGAGTGCAACGTCCTTCCACCAGACGAGGATATCGGTTTCGCGAACCTTTATCCCCGCTGACTCGCTGAAAGAGGCTGAGAAGAAACCGAATTCGTCGGTGAGCTGCTTTACAGGCTTGGGATGAAACGAAGCATCATTGATACTCTGGTCTGTGATGATAGTATAAAGCCACTCCTAGTAAGTATAGGCATACTGCTGTCGTGCAGAAAAATCTTCGTAAACTCAACGATACTATGTTCTCTACCACTCTACCCACATGGCCAGTTATCGCCAGAAATTTTTGTGAGACCTTTGCACTCTACTATCATTCTGCTGTCCATTTCAGAAAGCCTCGTTCCGTTTTCGATGCCTACCCCATTATGGTATCTCCCTAACTCCGTTGTTCGAGCACGTGCCGCATGATGGCCACATGACAGCGGTCCCCGCAGTAACAACCCTATCACCGAGGATAAGGACATATAATCCATTAATAAGTCGCTCCTTCAAGCGTGGGACCGTCAATTGTACTTCGAGATAAATGTGAAGTACTTCCGATGAACGCTGAGCTGTGGTGAGTGCCGATGCCAATCCCAGAATAATGCATCACAGACGCGTTAAGTGTTTATTCACTCAAAACAATGTCTTAGAGTTGCACTAGTTTCCCATCAGTTTGAGCTGAGCGTTTGTACCAAGCATGTGGCCCTACGTGACTTATTATATGAAACGACCCACAAGGATAACCAATGGAACGCGCACGACTTAAGCACTGCCCAGTTTCCATGATACGTCCACTCTCTCAGCTTTCAGGCCATCTCTTTAAATAATACTCTAACTTCTGACAGGTAAAGATGTCCTACTCACTTAGCAACGACTTCTCACCTTCCTGAAAATTCTCTACCACATCACTGCGACTGCTGCATACATTTATAATCCAGAAGAGCGTCTCTGAATCGAATCTTCTAGGCTGTCGTGTCAGTAGCAATATTTGCCCCCGCCAGATTACTATGGTGGGGTGTTCTAATCCAAATATACCTCAGGACTTTTCTCGCTCCACAGTCGAACATCTGTAGTAATTGAGATGCACGCCTGGCGTCGACCATGCCTTCAGCCACTGTCGAGATGAAAGAAATAGCAAAGGTGCGGCGGTAAAGCCGTAGTTGCAATCGATCTTTAATGGATCTCAGCACCATAGGCGATCTGATGACACTATTAACATCTTCAGGCGAGCGAGGTGGATGTTAGTACACCACCGCATGCTTATGCCACGCTGTTAATTCGATGATCAGGCATAGGGTTCCAGCATACATCACATAAGTTATAAGATCGGTATCCAAGATTTGCATCGACATAGGGAATATAAATATAATCATACTTGCGGTCGCATTACTTACTACACCACATGCACCCATACATCATGTATCTTTCCTCAGCATTGAATCTACGTGAGGTAGCGACTCGGACTGTACGACGCTTGCAGAGTCTGTGATGTATACTCAAAATTATGCTAGTGTTTGGTACATATTGGAATAACGCACCTGACCGTTTAAACTCTCAGTATCAATTGTTCGTTTGGTGTCTACTGCAACGCTCAACGGGATCTGATGACATTTGGTGAGACGTAAACCTCAGTGCGATCTTGGATTAGAACATACTGGATACTTTACTCCACCCTCGCGCGGATTAGAAGCAGGAAGTTGAAAGGCGGGGCCCTTGTTGATGAATTGTCGAGCATTCAAACAACCAAGGATGGTGTTGCAGTATAACGGAGACATGGAAAACTGTAGCCAGGAATATGTTAAATTGTTTTGAGCGGCAACTCCAGCCTACGTCCTGTGAATATTACATTATTCTTGAAGGATATATCTTACCATGACTGCACTGACTAATGCAAAAGCACTCGTCCATAGACCGCAATTGACTGATAAGATGATGAGTCGTGCTAGCATCGTATCCGTCCTATTGATGGCATTATATTAAATTCTTAGGGCACGATGAAGACAGCTTATAGAAGGAATGACTATTTTCATTCGCCTTGGTCTGTCTACTATCCAGGGAAGACTGAAGCTTGGCAGCCCATTATGGATCCCCCATCAACTTCCCGTAACGAGCGCAGAAGCATTGCCCAACGTCGAATAATTTCCCTTATTAGAGCCTGGACAGCACAGTTTTTATCTCGAATGGATGGAAATATGTACTCCAACAATATTAATGTTGAGTCTCGAATCTCGACAGAGTACATGCAATCTGAAACCCATGACGTTAGCCCTTCTACTTAAAACGCCCAACTGCGCTCGGTGACGCTGAGGAAGAAACCATATTCGTTGGTGAGCACTGAGCTACTCTGCTATTATCGAAGCTCTTAACTAGGTCGGTGTGCTCATTGTGCTATTAGATATATTCTGAAGTTGCCGTCTGGAAAGGTGTTGAGGCGTGTGTTAGTGGAGTACGAAATTTTAGGGGAATCGGCAAGGAGAAATTGTGAACACGTTTACGTTGAAAGCTGAGGTAACATCAGGAAAACGTAATTCACTACGGCACACTACAGACTACTACAGAGCACTCTAGTACTCTGTAGTAAAATCCAACCCACTGATGAACATCTCACTGACGAGTGCACTGTTGATTTGGTTGGAATGTTGATATGAGACTGTACTGTTCTGATGTTCATCCATTATATTTGCTAATGTAGCAGGTGTAGAGTCTCGGACAATACTACGCGACACTTTGAATCTCGAACGATCAGGCAGAACATATATCACATAAGTTATCACATTGATGCTCATCTGCACCGGCATATAGAATATAATTATACTAGTGGACGCACTACTCCCTAGGTTACATGCATCATGCGTGTTTTCTCAGCCATGTCCACCTACATGCGGTAGCGATTCAGACCAGACGACACTCGCAGAGTCTGGGATGCATACTTAAAATTAAAGTGTTTGGTAAACATTGAAATAACGCACTTGATCATCTAAACTCTCAGTATCAATTGTTCGTTTGATTTTCATCGCAACGCTCAACTGGATCTAGTGAGGTGAGATGTAAAACTCAGCGCGACCTCATTTAGAACATACTGGACGCTGTGCCCTACTCGCGTGCGAAATAGAAACAGGACCGAGGTGAAAGGTGGGGTCACACTCTCTGTGTATGCCATTATTGACGAAGTCTCGAGCATTCAAACAACCAAGGATGGTGTTGCAGTACAACGGAGACATGCAAAACTGCGGCCAACTGTATAGAAAATTGTTTTGAAGGGCAACTCCAGCCTACGTCCTGTCAACATGTTATTCTTGTTGGAAAATATGTCTCACCATGACTGTACTGACTAATGCAAAAACACTAGTCCATAGACCGGATATGACTGATATGATGATGAGCCTCGCCAACACCGCATCCGTCCTATTGATTGAATGTAATAGATTCTTAGGGTGCGATGAAGACAGCAAACCTCTTGTTAAAGCCTCGTCTCGCTCGTGTAAGCAGCGCACACATGATAATAGTGATTACGATATCTATGCCCGCTGTTAATGCATTCCCAGCAGTGGCGTATGCCTATTGAGATTGTGTCAACATTGCAGACAAAAATTACATCATTCATCTCACATTGAGATTATAGAGATTTTGAAAGGCGGTGTTTGTCAGACCCTCGACTACATACACTTTATCGACAGGTTGATCAGGGCGATCTGTACACGGTACGGCGATTGCACTTACTGAAGTCGATTACTATAAGACAGAATATATTAGATGAAGTTGTTCCATACTGTCAGCTACTGACCTAGCTGTGCAACAACTGCCGGGATTAAGAATGCAGGAAAAATCCACATCCGACCGCTCACTATAAAGTCAATCCATCAAATTCATCAGAAATACAGAACTGGTTGCTTACGGTACCAAATTTTGTGCGTTAAGAATAGCTGGGCCATTGCAGATACTATGACCTATACGGAGTCAAGTCACTGAGTAGATGTAACTTGTATTGACCCACCGAAAAAACAAGTGCGAGGAGCATAGGTCTGAGCATGAATTGTAATTTTTCAGCATGCGTTGCCCATCATGAAAATCAATACATACACATGAGTTTCATTGCCAAACACATAATTCCCAAAATTCGACACCAGATACTGCCATACTGGTGCAATACATGGAACTTCAATCTATGAAGAGGCGTTTGATCATAGCAATGCTTACTCCCAATGATGCCCAAGATCTGGTGCGCAGTATCAGCAGCCCAGACTGCCGCGACCTGCAGAGTTCCATGTTGAACAATTCCAGCGAAGATCCAGTGGCTGTATTCATGTCACACACCAGAGCTCTAAGGGTCACCTTATCATTCGGATAGCTGAGGATGAGTATTATGATATCAGTGATTGCTGTTGGTAATATGTCATTTGAAATGCGACGTACTTGACGAGATATACAAATCTGAGGTAAAACATACATGGCCATGAGTCTTCGTATTTATGAGCGTAATTTGAAACGCGACCTACATCTGCAGACAATTTGCACCGTAAAACATAAAGCCAAATAATACACCTCCGAGAAGTGCTCCAGTAGTAGTGGCCAGATTAGAGGCGATGGGCACGCAAGGTACTGGCGAGTCAGCCATGGTGGGGAAAATGATTTTGTTCCATCGTCACTCGTGTCATTTGTAGGATTTATATAATATACTGCATACTGCCCTTGTTAGAACTTGCAGTGTTTGTGTAAATCCCTAGCGACTGAGAAGATGATGGTTGACACACCCACGAATGACTATAATGCATCAGCTAAACCTTACTCCTACTGAGTACTACGTACATAGTACCGCGTAGTGCCGAAAAGTAAGGTTGAGGTTTAGCTGATGATGTAACTCGGAGAGTTGCTTGTTCTCAAAGTTCAGGCGGTGATCCATAATACAGACTCTTAGTTCCCCGGTCTGCCTACGTAGCGGTGATCGGGCTGTGTCGGCGACCGATGTTGAAATATTTCGGATGTTTCTTTGAAGTCCTTCGCATGATACCTTACTTACAATTTTACTGATTGATTACGATAAGATAACGGTTACATAACACATACGTATATTTGAATCGTAGTTATGATTCGAGAACCTTTGCGCGTTTGCAAAGGGTTCCCTGCCAATACGATTTCGTTCGCGGTGCAAAAATATAACAACCGAAGCTTCTATCACTTATCAGGATCTTATAGGCTATACTATATATAAGTAGTATCAACTGTTGTTTCGCTCAGCTACTAACACATCGGGGTTATCAATATTTAAAACTGCTCTTAAATATTGATAACCCCGATGCTGTAAGTTAGCGCATTTGAATTTTGAAAGGGCCTGACAGTCAGTGAAAGACCGTCATTCACACAGTCCATTTCAAATCTGCCTCTCGCGGCAATTCTTGACTACCCATCATCGCGCTGCTACTGCAGCGGGAAAACCCCAAGGACTGGTGGTAGCTGGTGATTGGTACAACTAGGCTTGGTGTGCTTATTCTTGCACTCGTCAGTCTACGTTGTCTGACGGTTGACCTACATCTGGGTCCGAATGAGTGTCTTTGATATTCCACTGAGCTATTTAACCTTGGGGTTTGGGCTAGTCATTGACACATGATGTTTTTAGGAATAGACTGAACACCCTCCTCATTCCCTTATTATATCTCTCGTCCAAGACACTCGCGTTGCCCACGGACATGACACCTTCTTTACTCCTTGCAGTCCTCGAGTCTATACTTCAGTCTCGCTTCCCTATACCAGCGTCCATCCACGCCTCTCGCTCATCTCTTGCTAAAGTACAAGCATTCATGAAGATCTTCCTTGGTGGCGTTCTCGAGTGCGATGTTCTTCCATCAGACAAGGACGTCGGTCTCGCGGACCTTGACCTCCGCAGAATTGCCGAAGGACTCGGAGGCTGGGGAGAAACCCTATTCGTTGGCGAGTTGCTGTGCTTGCTTAGGAGGAAACAAACCATCATCGATGCTCTGGTCGGTGATGATAGTGAGGGCAATGTGGATTTACAGCCTCAATGCTGCTGCGCCCAGAACTTTCCTACGTGGGACTGTCTCACACAGCAGACGTCCCGCGCCACCTATCTGTCACTTCTCTATCCACTCGGTCTACTGCCACATGAGCGCGCGACAGATCTATCCGTGCAAACGCACCACATACCGAGTCGGAAACAATCGTCGCATTCTTTGAACTGTCAGATTGGACAGAGACACAACCAATCTACAATACCGTACATCACCAGCCACAATGTATTAACGAGCTTGAGGACCCATCGTATGTCCTCGAGCGTGACGCTTCGTACACCAGCATTGATGGTTTGACAGAAGAATTTGACCCGGACCTTTCCCCTCAATTGACCTACTCAGCACAGCAGCCTCTAACTCCTACACCGTAGCCTGTCCGTTTCAAATGCTGGATCAGTGCAGGCCATGCTGATGTAAGTCTGCTAGGAGCGTCGCAGCGAGAATTGTGCGAGTTCGAAGGGGAACAGGTCGACCATGATGGATGAGTGATGAGGTCAAATCACTTTCCGTACAGTAAAGACAGACAGGCTTTTATGTACAGAGGAGTGGCTCATCGAAGTGGTAGAAAGGGGAGTACAAAGGGAAGTCGGTCGTCAGGGGAGTAGCAGTCCTTACACTGAACTTGATCTCAACACGTTTGCAGCGAACAAGCCTAATACAAGCACATCTGTTAAGGACGTCGGCGGCAGAGTTTCAACTTCAGCCTCTATCCTGCTACAAGCGAGAGTTCTACGCCGCGTATGCAGACTACGTCTATGTGCATGCATACTAGCGCACCTTCGGGACAGGATGCGGGCTAACAACTTCTCTGGTCTGGGAATTGCACGTCCCGCCTGCCGCCACTGCCATCACTTGCACACAGCGCAAGGCAGATTATTTTTCGACGACAGAATGCATGGTTGTACTTCTGAACGAGTGCTTGATGAACTGCTAAGTGGCTTGCGGTACAGAGTTTTCAGTTACAGCTCATATTGGCAACTGTTTTGTTTCCTCGTCGTGATCCTCTAGCCCTGTCTTCCGCCCTGTGCTGGGTCTGGTTTCTTCTCCTACAAGTTAACATCTCCAACCAAAAACATACTCTGCGCATGAAGATGTTGGAAATAAACCTTGGTCTCCTGTGTCTTATTGGGGAATTAACGTCAATGATTGTGGCGCCTTGCGCTTTGGTTTAATGGTTTTCTGCTTGTGTCTTTCATCCCTTTGTTAACGTGCTTGTCACTAGCGCGTTATTGATTGCGGCTGAGCTCGTGCGTGACAATTTTGCCTCAGTCATCCCTATGTTTGCAAGGATTTCTGCAATGTAGGAGGTTGCGCGACTTTGGAACTCGGTGCCACATTGGTTCTGTGTAGGAAGTTCTGCATCTGAGGGAATAGATATTTCGCTAAGCAGATTGATAATTTAGCGGGAGAATCTTCCCGTGACCGAATGACCTTGACGGCCCTTGCCTGCAGGGTGCTTGTCATATTTATGACAATTCATGTACAGGATTTCCCGAACATCCCATTGTGACTGTATGTCAGGGCGAGGAACTCTGGCAATCACCCGAAGGATCTCACATCTATATGATTTGCATATTTCCCATACTTTCTGTTGTTCTTACCTCCATCTGGGATCCAGGAACATATCCACGCACGGCCGGCCGGATGCGGATCGATGAGATCGGGGTGTTTTTGTGAGTAGTGCCACGAGTATGTCGTCCGAGTCATATGGCATACAAAGTTGATCTGCCCCTCTTTAGCTTCGAGGATCACACCAAGGTAAGCTTCCACCATCTTCACGCATCACTCGTGTCGTGCTGTACTCACCTATTCTTACAGGACACGCTCAAAGTCTAATGGATGCAAGTTTTCCCCGTCGGGGCCGAGACCATTCTCCTTGCACACCCGGACAAACTCATCACTAATGTAGCCATCGCAGGTGTTATAGGTGGACTGACTTAGGACGAGCGCATTTCGCGTGCATGCATTGTGTTGTCGCCTGTAGGTGCAGTGCTGGGGCGGAAAGAGGTTGTGACGCGGCTCGATAAATGGGTGCAGGAGCGACTAAGGGGAGTGATTTGGATCGTGCAGGCTGTGGATGTTTCTATTTTTTCTGGATCGGTGTGCTGCATCAGGAAAACCTCATGTGGTTAGATATCATCTAAAGTTCCAGCAGAGAAGGTGCTGAGATATGTACTAGTAGAGGGGTACGAACGAGAAGTATCGACAAAAGTAAACTTGAAATTGTGAACACGTTTACGTTGAAAGCTGAGTTTTGTAATGTTTAACTCGTGAATGTAATAAAATTGATTTGGTTGGAATGCCTTGCCTAGTTGATGTGAGACTGCACTGTCTTGATGTTTATCTATTATATTTGCTAATACAGCAGGTGTGGGGTCTCGGATAATGCTACGCGACGCTGGTATCTCGAATGATCAGGCACAACATACATCACATAAGTTATCACATTAATGCTCATCTGCATCGAGTTGTTGATTATAATTATCCTGGTGAACGTATTATTTCCTAGGCTAAATGCACCATGCATTATGATGTCTACATGCGGTAGCGACTCAGAGCAGACGGCGCTTGCAGGGTCTGGTATGCACACTCAAAATTAGGGTGTTTGATATACACTGGAATAACGCACTTGATCATCTAAACTCTTAGTGTCGATTGTGTGTTTGGTTTCTACTGCAACGCTCACTTGGATCTAGTGACATTTGGTGAGATGTAAAACGCAACGCAACCGTGACTTCGAGTAGAACATACCGGACGTTGTGTCCCACCCTCGTGCGAAATAGAAATAGGACCGAGGCGAAAGGTGGAGACACGGTCTCTGTGTATTCCATTATTGATGAAGTCTCGAGCATTCAAACAACCAAGGATGGTGTTGCAGTACAAAGGAGACATGCAAAACTGCGGCCACGCGAATATAATATTGTCTTCAGTGGCAAATCCAGCCTACGTTCTGTCAACTTTTTATTGTTGTTGGAAAAATGAGTTTCCTACCGCGACTAATGCAAAAATACCAGTCCACAGACCAGAATTGACTGATATGATGATGACTCGTGCTAGCATCGCATCCGTTCTATTGATGGCAATGTAGTAACATCTTAAGGCATAACGAAGACAACGAACCTCTTGTTAAAGCCCTGTCTCCCTCGCGCAAGCAGTGTACACGTGATAATAGCAATTACGATGTCTGTGCCCGCTGTTATTATATTCGCTGCAGTGGCGTATCTCTATAAAGATCGTGTCAAAATTGCAGACAAAAATTGCATCATTCATGCCATCCCACATTGATATCATACAGATTTTGAACGGTGAGGTTTGTCAGTCCCTCGACCATATAAACTTCATTGATAGGCTATTCAGGGTGGCCCGTACACGGTAGGGTAATTACACCCACTGCATGTGATTACTATAGGACAGAATACATTAGATTAAGTCGTTCCATACTGTCAGCTACTGACCTAGTTGTGCAACAACCGCCGGGATTAAGAACGCAGGAAAGATCCAAATTCGACCGCTCACTATAAAGTCAATTCATCTAATTCGTAAGTAACAAAGAACTGGTTGCTTACGGTACCAAATTCTGCGCGTCAAGAATAGCTGGGCTGTTGCAGATACTATGCCCTATAAGAAGTCAAGCCACCGAGTCGGAATAAACGTAACATGTATTTACCCACCGAAAAAACAAGTGCGAGGAGCACAGGTCTAAGCACGAATTGCAATTTTTCAGCACGCATTGCCCACCATTAAAAACGAATACATACACATGAATTTGCTCGAGAAACACATCATTCCCGAAATTCGACACCAGATACTGCCATACTGGCGCCATACATGGGATTTCAATCTATGAAGGGGCATTTAATCGTAACAATGCTTACTCCCAACGGTGCCCAAGATCTGGTGCACAGTATCGGCAGCCCAGACTCCAGCGACCTGCAAAATTCCATGTCAGCCAATTCCAGCGAACGTCCTGGAAGTAATCATGTCACACACCATAGCTTTAAGAGTCATCCTATCGTTTGGATAACTAAGAATGAGTGTTATGATATTAATGACTGCTATTGGATGTCTTTTGAAATGCGACATACTTGGCGAGGTATACAAATCTGAAGTAAAAGCAAAACATGCACCGTCATGAGTGTTTGTATTTATGAGCGTAATTTCCATAAAACGTGACCGACATCTGCAGGCAATTTGCACCGTAAAACATAAAGGCAAATAATATACCTCCCAGCAGTGCTCCATAACTAGTGCCTAGATCAGAGGCGAAGGGAACGCAAGGCGCTGGAGAGTCGGCCATGATAGAGAAGATAATTTTTTCCCTATCGTGTCACTTAAAGGCTTTATATTACCGGACGTACGGGACGCTGCCAAGCTAGCATAAAAAAGATAGAGACAGCCGCAAGTAGCTAGTATTAATCGGGAGACTTGGAGTTGCTACCCAACGGAACATTCAACATAGTGCTAGTCGTGAAGTTAGCCTGGCGAAATTGGGTCATGAAGTCAGCCCATCAATTCTGCATCAAATGATCACGGATGCATCAACTCCCGGTCACTCAATCCAGCACTTACTGTATTCGACTTCTGCTGCGATTGGTACCGCATCTGACATATAGCACACACTAGAAGACATTAAGTAACCCCTCTCAAATGCCCATTAACCGGTGATAGGCTGAAGCGAAGTTGGCAACTTCTCGACGTGGGCACTTACCAGGAACGACTATTTATTCGCAGCAACAGTCACTGCGGAAACGAGAAAATGACCAGACACAATCCGGAAGTGGCTGAGCCACCTATCTGTACGCAATCCATACGTAGTCGAATATCTGTACTCAAAATGGACCTGGAAAGTTGAGCGGTCACAAACGTGAAAATTG
>LVVM01001592.1:4793-39534 GCA_001882365.1 Rhizopogon vesiculosus
ACACGCAACAAGAACATACCTACAATGTTCGTAATGATTTACTTCCTAATCCAAGTCTGAGTACTCCCTGGCAAGCACTCTACTCAGGACAGAATAACCGTGCATTTATCACAACTATTGGCCTTGATGTTCCGACGTTTCGTCACGTTCTTTCGCATGGATTCGCAACTCTTTGGAACACCACACCCATCCCCCGTAATGATACTCCAACTACTGTTGTCCCTCGTGCTCATCGACGTTCCCTGGATGTTGCTGGTGCACTGGGCCTTGTTCTTCCTTGGCTCAACTCAACCATGCGAGAAGTCAGCCTCATGTAAATTTTCGCATTAATCCCAACCACTGTTTCACGCTATCTTCATTTTTCCCTTGCCATACTACTTCATGCGCTCAAGAAAAAGGTTCGGGGCTTCGTAGGGAGTCAAAGAGAGACCAGTACATAGGTTGAATGCAGACATACAAATTATATCGCAAGGGTTATCCCACCGCACAGTGAAATATAGAAAAATGGACCTCTTGCGTGAGTCGGGAGCTTAAGTGACATTTGCACATGGTGCAGAATGCGACATGCACCTGAAATAAGTGTTGATTAGCATAAAAGAGAGATGGGAGACTTGGACATACAAATTATATCATAAGGGTTACTGAGTTGTTATCTTCGCTGCATCGCATGGACCATCAGCACCCTGAAATATAGAAAAATGGACCTCTCGCATGAGTCGGGAGCACGCATGGTGCAGAATGAAGCACGCCCTAGTAGACTTCGAGCAAGTGTCAATTAGTGATTCGAAGTTTCGTGTTACTCACGTGCCATGACTGATCGTCGCGGATGTCGACATTATCATTTAGAACACGATTTGAAACTGGAAAGGAGGGGGGGGGAGGTGTGTTTGACGTGCTGAGTTAGAAATCGTAGCGGCGCGGGGGCGCCCTCTCCTTTTGACGCGTTTTCGTTTCGACATCTGATCAAACCCGGATTCATTCACACTGCAAGTTCGTTACAAATACATATTTCTGCTGTTAGAGTTGAAGCTTGTGATTTTATATATCGCGTTTTTCACATCATGGAGCCTTAGCCATCTCTTTTCTTCTGCAAAATCTTCAATGCTGAACTGCTTCTTTGTGTATGATGTCAGGGGTCAGTGATAGACTGCCAGTATAGTCATTGGCGGGAGATGCTAGTAGGATGACGCTGATAGCATTTAAAGATGTGTTTTTGTGTAGGTTGGGAATGTGAAGGCTACCTTTGTAGTCATATGTACTGACACTCATGGGTGTCAGATTACGAGCGCCATGATGCCGCGCCTGACAACAAGATAGGACGGACGGACTCCCGAAGGGATGGAGGGTGGTCATCCTGCAGAGAACAGAGCTAATCAGTAATACTTCAGACAGAAGTCGCGAGAAATCGAACCTCTTGACGAAATGATGCTTAGCTGGCACGTAGCGCCCCATTGTATTGCAGCTGAAATGATTGCGTACAAGGTATAAAAAGGAAGAAGCGAAGCCCGAAACTGATGCCGAGAAAATATTACGTGTCCAGTCTAGAGGGTAGGGTCGGGTTGGTGTTATGGAGTGGCAAATATATCAGATAACGATGAAACACAGGCGCGCAAACAGAACTGAAAATCCAGGGTACGGAATAGTGAAGGCAAACAGAACGTGCTCGAAACAGGACAGGTGCCATAAACGAGAGAGAGGGAGAGAGGACATCTTGATGAAATTCCCCGATGGCGTGACATGGGCAGGGAGGCTAGGAAGCATTTTGGAGAGGAGTGAGAATAGTGGTAAGCAATCAGGGCTTGTACATACCTCAAGCTGAGTCTTAACCTAAGCACTAGGCTTGGCCCACCGCCTGAAGATGGGTTTGCTCCGTGACTTATCCGTGAGAAACTTGGAGAAGGATTATTGGCGCCATCACAGACCGAAACGCGGGGATTCCTTCATCTCGCTGCATTTCTGGCATGATTTGCGTTAAGGTATCCGCATACATTTTAATTTTCCGTTTGAAGTTGTTCCAGTAAGCACAGCTTGACAGCGCCTGACGGGATCCAGCCCCATTGTCTCGCCATGAATATACTCACAAGCAAGACAAACCCATTCGAACACGCCTTCAGACCGCCCGGTGAGCTTCTCAAAACCTTCATCGCTTAGGCGTGAATCGCCTGGCAGGTCGGCCAGCGTTGTAGAGAAATAGTGCTCTATGTCGCAGTACGCGGAGGCGGGTGAGATATTAGCCATATCTATCTGACGAATGTGCGAGTGCCATCTCAGGGACTTGTGAATTCCTGTGACGGGACGGGAGGTGACGATGATTCGAATCATCATCACTTCCCGTCCCGTCACAGGAACTTTTCGGAAGTTGGCTCCACGAGAAAGTAGAAGAAGAACTTCTTTTCGGTATTTTGGCAGTGTTTCGTCTAATGCGTCAATGATGATAGTGATGGGCCCAGCAATAGTTGACATGCGCATTGGTCCTAACTTATGACGAATTCTTGCCATTGTTTTGTGATGAGACGTCACAAAACAATGGCAAGAATTAGTCATAGGACCATTTCAACTGGCTGCTATTACAAACCAAACGCGCCAGTGCTCGCCGGAACATAGGATCACGATCCGCCAAATCCCGTGCAATTGTAGCGAATATTCTTTCATGGAGAAGATCTCTTCTTTTGTCCGGTCGAAGCAGAACAAAACTCCAAGACCCCCACTGTCATCAGTGTGATGACAGTGGGGGTCTTGGAGCTTTGCTATGGTATGGGCGATGGCGGCCGATTTACCGGTCCCTGCCATGCCAGATAACTATAAGACGTGCGGCTCGTGTTCCGCATCACTACAGATTCATTTCTCGATGTCAAAAAGATAATGTTCTCGAGTACCTTTGAGACAAACCTTCGAGGTGTGGAGTCCGGCGCCATTTGCATGTAACATATCACTAAAGTCGAGGACCTCGGCTAGGTCACCGGGAGACTGTCAGAGAAAATCAGTGTGAGTTTGAGGTCAGGCCTTACCTGTTCGATGGATGACAACAACCGTGTCACGCAAGGCTGCATTTTGGAATCGGTGCACTGGATTGGTGGGGGCATTTTCGTAATGGGCAATGGTCATCTTTGTCTCATCTTTCAGATCCTTTTCCCTGTACAAGGAGGGTACATTGAGTCTTATGTTACCATGCGGCGGATGGACTCACAACTACGCTTCGTTTTTGAATAATGGACAATGAAGTCAGCACACTCCAGCGTTTGTCGGGCTATTTTGCCGTATGTTTCTGCAACAGGTTCGAGCTGAGTCAACTCATTGTCTCGCAACATTAGGTCGAAGATTTGTGATGCCTACATAGTGAGCAGGGCAGAGTCGCGGTCTGCCTGATCAAGGATCATCTACCGTCAAGACAATTCTTACTATTAACATGAATGTTAAAGAAAATGGAAACAAGCCGACCTTTGATGCAGCGGTGAAGATGGTCACCGCTACCTTTGCATAGGGATGAAACTACGCATGAAGGTCAGGTCAATCACATTGTACAAGTAGCGATAAATGCCTGCCATACCTCTCCAAGCTTAGTAGTAATGGAATTAAATCTCCGCACTCCCTGAGAATATTGGTCGTCTTGATCTGGTCAAGCACAGAGTCTGCCTTGTTGGGTATCGAAGCAGTACCTCGAGCGCTTCCTGTGACACGCTCCATATTCCTTAGACCTTCCGAGGCATCGGCAAATCTCTGATTCACGAGCTTCAAATCAAGTGACCTAACACCTGAATCACCATCCTGACCAGGATTTCCTTCAGAAACAGAGGAATTAGATTCGGCGTTCCCCCCACCAGCACCGACAACATCGGATTCGACTTTCCTTTTGTGCTCGTTGAAAACACTGAGGAGACTCTTGCCGCGGCGAGACTGCAGAAGTATATATCAGGAATCAGTACATTATTATAAAGGGTGTTCGGCATCCATATCCATCCATACATCACTCCACCACTGGGGGATGCTACGCTTCTTCTGCAGGTTGTTTTCTTCGCTCATTGCATAGGTGTCGGGTCGAACCTCGTTTGAACGTGAACTGATCCTCACGAACGCGCATCGCGTTCAGAAAATATATCACGTGATCGTTCAGACTTTCCAACCTTGCATCTCCTTGCCTGAGTGTGCACCCATCTATCGTCACATTATTCACCAACAACTTGAACGCAACCGTTGTCGGCGCGGAGACGCACTTAGCATCTTTACGTCGGGACCTACAGAACGCTCGAAAGATTGACAGGACAGTGCTAGACTTCCGTAGCTAGATCTCTACGAAGGAATAATGGTTCCATCTAATAAAGGGATAGTGCTGGCTTAATCGGTGACATACTCTTCTTTTCTTCCGTTCGTTCTTCGTACACCTCACTACTTTCTCATATGGCACCTCCGAGACGAATTCGCCGCGGAACGGTACCCAGCCTCAACGCTTCCTCGGCCCCAGGGACATGAACATTCCTGTTGTTCCACTAGCGCCGCATGCACCAACTAGATGACCCTTCCACGAGGTGATCTGAGTTCGTTGATATCTATATGATAGTATATCTCTTACTGACAGTGCAGAGTAGCGCGGACATCCCCCCAGTTCAGAAACTTCCTTCCCACACACCCCCAAGGCGCTCTGTCCTTGCTGTTGCCACACCACAGGTACTGTTACCTGCTCCACCACCTGCAAGATCTGCTTCTACTGTACTCTGCTTCTACTGTCCAAACAAAGGTGAAGGCTGGTCTGCGCACTCCAATCCACCCGCTACATCTCCCTCTGAACCTCCCCCTGCAATTACTGCCGGTGTGAAATGCCTAGCCAACGCGGATGCTTCCAGAAACTTCTTAAGTTCTCCAACACAACCAGCACAACGGTTTTATACAAGTCCGATGCTCAGGATCTAGCTGAATATCCACAGTGCATGCGATGTACAGAAAATGAACGTCTAGACACCACTGTACAAATATTTTTCAGTGGGCCAGACTTACGCTAGAAGTCGGATCATAATTTTTTCTCCAAAATGAATCGCTGTTTACGGTTTCCATTTTTCGACTCCTTTTTCACATAGTAGTCACACTCTAAGCCCCTTCCACTTGCACAACGTGCGGAATGACGGGCACATTTTTCGACAGTCAGTTTTGCAATAAGGCTGGGATCCTTACCACTTGCGTAAAACGTAACAAAAGATTCGACGTTTCTATTAGTCATCACCAAATGAGTCATGACGTGAAGGCAATCGGCCTATAGGAGACTGTAAACAGACGAAGATTCTGAACGACACTCGTTATGCCACGCACCGCTTGGTCCATATCTGCAGGCTCTGTTCCCTCTGACCGTCTTCGTCCTGCGCAGCGTCCACAGCATGCTCCCCAAAAACAAAATAAAGGAAAAGGCAAGACCCAAGAACCGCTAAAAAGCAAAGCGCTCTGCAAACTCCAATCGCTCGCCGAGGGCATTCAGAAGTCATCTGGCAGAGAAAAAGATCCAAAGGGCGGGTGTTTCTGTCAAGGTGAGGCCCTTGCTCTTCTGCTCTGGTTTATAGCCCCCAGAACCGCTGAGATACCACTGTCCAATCCAGCGAGAGAACACGACCTTTCTCCTTACACCCCCATATGCCGCGATTGCGGGTTGATCCTATGCGCTATCAACCTTCCCTACTATGCGTGCCCGCACTGCTCTGCGGTGCTCCTCTCAGACGCCGCTCGTTCCTCCCTTTCTACCCGCCTTAACGAGGAGATATCTAAGCAAATAAAAAAAGAAGAGGAGGAGAAGGAACGAGTCGTCCAGGAAGCACGCGAAGCGGAAGGCGCATTCCCTGTTTTGCTTGGCTCCGGTACACTACCATCTCCGTTGAACACGCCTTTCCGTCCCCCAGCCCAGACGCACAAAGTACTTTCTCTGAACTCGAAGACCAAAAAATACACGGTCTCCTCTTACACGAACACTCCTGTCTCATCCCGTCCTGCATCCCGTGCTGAATCTGAGGAAGAGTTTCACAGAGTCGCTGCGCCTCCCCCGGAAGTCGACTATGTGAAGAGCTCATCTAATCGAAATCATCCGTGGAGTAATATGCGCATAGAAGACCTTCATTATGTGCCCCCGCCCGTGAAATAAGTGCTGATGAGATCGGAAGGCTCACATATACGTAGCGGACATGTACATAACGGAGGGAATATAGCGTAAAACAAAAAGGATATCAACCGCTACTAGTGCTACAGCTCAAATCATACTCGATACATCGGGTATCAAAGCCCCATTAAATATCAATAGATGTATAGCGCGAAACCAAGATCAAAGGCAAAACCAAGAAGAAGAAAAAAGCTGCGTACATTTCACCCTTGAGACCACGGCGGCTCGTCCGATAAACGCTAGAGCCCTTCGCGCTGCTTCTCGGGTCAGCTGGGCCCTAGCAACTTCCAACCCTTTCTTCAAGTCGTCTGAGTTTCACAGGATGGGGGCTGGATGGGCGTGGTATGGGGCGAGAGGGTGGGATAATAGGGGATGAATTTCCTTCAGGTGAGAATGGCAGTGGTACCAGGAGTGGGTCGTTCTGGAGTGACGTTAAACTGGGATCGTTCCAAGACAGAATAGCGGTAGGCTGCAAAGGGGTCGCCAGGTCCATGTTTTCTTCGACGTCTATATCATCTTCAAGATGTCGAGCGTCGTGTGGGTTATAAAGACTCTGGTGATTTGGTGAGCTGCATGTCTCTCTTGCACGGACAGCACCTACCGGCGACGGTTGATGCAATATCGCCTTTAGAGAGTTGATTTCATTGAGCAACTCCTGTTCGCGGGACTTAGCTGTACTTCGACTGCACTCGAGTTCGAGTTCGAGTTGGGAGACATGAGAGGTCAGCCTAAATCATGGGAAGTCATTTTGGTAAGGCAGCAGATGATGTGATGGTGCCAAAGACACTACCTCACGCATTCCTCCTCGATAGCCAAGATTTGTGGAAAACTGGGAGATGCCTCTCCGTACAACGCCTGAAAAGGTAGTTCAGTGGCATGTCACAGGTAGTGGCGAATGAGACAAACTCTGCGGTCCCTTACAGCTACCTCAACAAGCGTTTTTCTCTCTGCTTTGAAGGCTTCAAGCTGGGTAGCGCAAGTGTTGATCTGGCCATCCAGCTGTGCGATAGAGCGCTGTGATCCGAAAGTCTGGGAAACTGTATCACAATCTAGAGATATTTGCATCGCTACAGGCGAGTCAACTGGCACGGTGGATAGTGGAATTAGCGGTGATCTCAGAGGGGTGTCAGTCTCATGAGTTATCGGAGGTTGCCTTGGGGTGACTCGTGAATGCAAGGAAGTGGGCGAGGTTGTTCTTGGCGGTGATGAGGGACCAATAGATGCCACATCTGCTGGAATGAATGGAGGTGAATCTGCGGTGCCCCGCACACGCTCAAGCTGCAGTAAGTCCAAACTTCAGTAGGTATATGACTGACGAACGAATTGAGCCCTCACCTTTCGCGTTAAACTTCGTATTTCAATCTCAAGAGACTTATTTCTCGCGTGATTGTCCGCTAAAACACGGAGACATTCTTCATCCGTCATTGTCTTTGGAGGCGGTATGTCGCTGTCAGAGTTTCGAGGTTGGCGCGAACGGTCCAGCGGTGACGTTTCCCTCTTAGGATGGTGTCGGATGGATGCTTCTAACATGGCATCGCGTGCGGCTACTTGCGCCTCTAGTTCAGAGATACGGAGGTTGGCTTCTTCAACAGCCTTACAATGGGTTTTGCGCTCGTGGTCAAGCTCCGTGCGCAGCCTAGTAATGATGGAAGCACCGTAATCCAAGATATCCTCAGAGTTCCTTGTATCATTGGATTCGAAAATCTCCTCAGGTAGTTCATCTGGGTATATTTCGCAGTTTAGTGTCGATGCTCTATGAAGCTACAAGGAACGGACAGACGTAAATGTTTTGTTATGTTCATGCGACTGCAATGCAACATACTAAAGTCGCTGGACATTTCCACTGGGGGAAACATGAGATAGACGATGCGCCGTTTGCAAATTACTACGCACCTTTCTGAATCAAGTCCTCAACAACATCTCTGAGATCATCTCGCTCGACCTCGCGCACCTTTGCGAAGGTTTTCCAACGTTCAACTTCCTTGCGCAAAATTTCTTTCTCGTGCTCGTTCGCCATCAAGTCAATTACATGCTGAACCTTCAGAGAACTGAGAATATCAATAGTTTTGAGGAGGCGACCTTGCGTCTCCGCCGTTCGCGCAATATACGCGTCTATCCGGGCCTCCAGGCCAGCAATCTGTGTATACGGTATGCATCAATGATATTTCCCCAACAGTCTCCACACTGACCTGTTCGTCTCTCTTTCGAAGAGCTGGTTTCAGGTCATCTTGCATCAAAGTTCGCTGGTCCTTGTTGCCCATATGGAAATCCTGGATATCTCATACAACAATCTATACATGTAACATGCAATTGTCGTAGCTCAAATTTCAATACCGCATGTGTTGAACCTCGGGAATCGGGATGTGACTGATGCCGAGGGTGGTTAAGCGTGAGAAACAAAATATGAAACTCGGAGGTTCTCTCTCCGCGCATTTGACAAACATTCCCTTCCGCACGATGCCCACGGCGACACCGAAGACTCTACACTTGCTCTGCAAGGTCTTGTTCACTTGGCTGAATTATGGGTGATAACATGTTAGTCCCTCACTGAGACTTGTGGGCCATAGCCCTATACGGGGGAGGATTGACAGGAATCTGAATCTCCCTAATGATTTATTCATTTCCGAAGAGCAAGCAGCTCAGCTCCCCGCTTTATGTAACCGGTTCACTGTGGCTAGCGTTCCATTTTATTGTGCTACAGGCGTGTCGTGGACGCTGCATTGGATTCTGACTCCACATCCGAGCCGACTGTCAATGGAAACCTCTGTGGATCAAAATATATCCCACAATCCATCTGGTATATATTCAGTTCACACTGTGCACATGCAAGTCCCCCATATCTTCCCTCTTTTCTAACTTGCTAGACTGTATCATCATAGACTTGTATATGTGCGCATTCTTTTCCTCTGTGCCCGGTGCTCGAGTATAACCGTTAATTTTCGCAGCATCATGTGTAATTTTATAGTCCCTATTCGCACTTGCTCGAAGTGCCAAGAAAAGGAACCACTTTTCGACGAGAAGGAAAGACGGGTCACAAGTGCGGGTGGAAAGAAAGAGGTACTGTCATCATCTACTCTAAGCAGTTACCCTGGCTCATCGGATTATTCCCAAAAGCGAAGGCCAAAATACATGGAACCTCCCCAGGACTGCTATTCGCGCTGGTGTATCTTCAGCAGTGAACACTCTAGCGTTTGCAGCTCCTGCTGGCTCACTTGTAAAACAACGTCAGTGGCAAGGTTTCATGTCATCTACGGATGTCTGACATGTTTCACTGTTTTATGTTCTGCAGTCACGGCAAAACACGTCAGATTCAGGGTGGCTCACTCTCATACGTTTGCCACAGCTGCGTCTCGAGCCCTTAGAGACCGTGGCGTTTCCCATGGCAGCCATCACGTTCCGTAGAGAATAGTGTTCGTCGTGGATGGGACACAGGTCGTTATGCTGGGTTAACAGGGTCTGCCGCAAAATAATATATCTGGCGCACGTCGTTCGTTTTTTTACGGATACCAAAATTCCATCACGTTACTTCCACCAGATACCTGAATAAGTTAGACATCAACGAGTGACTACTCTGCGTGGAACGCAGCATCACAGGTAACGGAGACTATTTCCCCCCTCAGCTTCCACCACCTTGACCACGTCACTTGATTGCAATGATGGTTTCCTTGCATACTTCTTCATTTAGCATGGGTACCATAAACGCAGGCTATATCTGTAACCACAGGTACGCTGTCACGTACCCTGCCCCTTCCTGCCCGCAGTTTCCGGATAAACTGGAAAAAACTAACGATCTGTCCTATATATCACTACGTGTATTGCTGGGCACGTGGGGGCCGTTACTATGTTTCTCGTAGGTGCAGTGGTGCATTATTGTACCATGTCTACAGTGTGCAGATGTGTTCTCGCATGAGGCGGCATGACCCACATAGTAGAGAAATGCCTAGGAAGCGCTAGTAGAGAACGAACGACTGTCTTCCTTCGTATGGTTTGCCTACGGGAGACTACAAAGCAAAGCCCTGAGCGAAACCGTTTTTTTTGCAATTATGGATCCCTACGCATGCAGCGTCAAACCGAACTGTTTGAAGAGGTATCTCCTCGCCGCTTGTTTAAGAATTACCAAAAAGAATGATTCTCGTTCTCTCCGAGTCGCAAACTAACGCTACACTGGCAGCAGCCTCCTGGCTATTTTTCCCAATCACTGTATTATCCCACAAAAAGTATCCGACCTGCCTGGCTCGAACAGGCGACCTCAAGATGACATTTATCCAATTACAGTCTCGCGCTCTTCCAACTGAGCTAAGGTCGGTGACGTACCGGTAGAGACGCAAGGATATATAATTCTATGAGCTTGGCCTGAATTAAGTGCAAAATTGACAACAGTAAAGATTAGTCGGTATACAAGAGGTATGTCAGTACCAGATTCCGCTTGAAAGTAAATATGAACATGCAGTCGTCGCTTGTGTCATAGGGGTCATCATCGATAAAGGAAGGTTAAGTAAAGGATGAAAATGAGAATGATAAAAATGATGGTAAATTTCAAGAAGTTAGATGCATATAACCGCGGAAGGTCCCCTTCACATGATTGTGCACCAACGAGACTTCTTTTCCCTGTCCTCCTCAACAGCGGAGGGGAGGGCAGTGGTTGGAGTGTTTTCAACTGAGGTCTGCTGAACAAATTCTCCAGCTGCGACGTCGAGTGATGCGCGACCCTCTTCAGGAACCTTGGGCGAAGAGGAGAACCATCCACCAGGGAAGAAGCGAGAGGAAGTCGTAGACTCCAATCTCTTGCGGCTATCTTCGTTGGTGGCGGGGATATCGATCCGGAGGGTGGTGAATTGGCTGACATCGGTGGTGCTTGCAGCGTTGAGCTCGTCGACTGCAGATAAACTGGGCCTGAACGCAAGGAGTCAGGGATGGATGAAAAAGTGAGGGAAGGATAAACTGACTTCTTGGAGATTTTCTGCGACACCTCGAGAATCGGGAATACTTGAGGGACCTCTTGAGCAGCTGCAGCCTCCTCAGTCACAACATGCTCGTCTACAGATGCTCTCGTCTCAGTGATGAGGATAGGGGGGACGGGCTTTTCGTCGGCTGCAAGTGCAGGAGTGCCAGCGAGTAGATCAGGTAATTGCTCTAATTCGTCAAGCTCCTCCATCTCTTCAGTAGGCCCCTGCTTGGTGACAGAGTACGAAGGGGTCCACGGCGACTTCGGTCTTTCACCGACAGGGTCATCGACAGGCGTCAGAAGCTCTAGTTTAGCTTCAGGAGCATCTTCGGTTACATCCTACCAACTTGTGAGCGAATACGAAGTTCAATGCCAGATAAAATCTTACAGCTGACTGGGTCTCGAGGATAAATGAACCATGTTCAACAAACTCGCCTTCATTAGCGACCACTTGATTATCCAGTGCAGGTGTAGGTTCGAGTCCAGTCACTGAATAGGAAGGCGTCCAAGGAGACTGACTACGTTCTTCGGCAGACTCGGGAGTACTCAATTGCTGTTGAAAGCATTTAATGGTTAATTTCAGCATAAGTCAGCTATCACGTACCACACTCTCGTCCTCGACAATGAATGAACCTTGCTCAATTTCCTCCTCGAGTTCTTCTTCCGCAATAGCTGCCTCGGGTGATATTACTATCAAAGGCTCTGCTTCTACAGTGGTTGCAACTTGCTCCGAAGGGATATGCTGCGGGGCCTCTACTTCGATGGCTGGATCAGGAATAACATACTCCATAGTGTCGTTTACTGTCTGCGAAAACAAGGCATGCGCATCTGCAATAACTTCGGTGGAAGTGGATATCTCCCCAGCAACGAGGGCCCCTTCTGCGGAAGAAACAGGCTGTTCTTCAACTTCATCTGCTTCAACAGAGTGGGCAGCGCTTGGGGGAAGCTGTTCTAAATCTTCAAGTCCTTCATCGCTCTGAGCAACGTGGCCTTGTACAGTCACTGAGTAGGAGGGCGTCCAAGGTGATTTAAGGTGAGCTTCTTCCACTTCACCCAGTGCAGCCTTTCCAAAGTTAAGCCAAAGTAACGAAAGTAACGGGGAGAAAATCGTACCTCCAGCTCTGCTGACTGTACAGCCACGTCAGCGTCATCTTGGGACTGTCTGGCCAGTTCTACATTAGCTGCAATCTCTGGAACAATTGCGGCTACTTCTTCAATAATAATCTCAGGTGTTTGTGCATGGGTAGGCTCAATGTCATCTTCGCCTTCATAGGTGCTCCCAGGCTCATCATCGACTGGAATGTTAGATCCTTGAGTAGTAACACTGTACGAAGGAGTCCATGGTGACTTGGGACGTTCGATGTCGGCAGCAATGCTGAGAGCAGTGATTGTTGCAAGCTAAAACACGACTAAGGAAAGGTGGTTCATAACAGAAGGGTGGTACATACCTCTTGTTGTTCAGCGACCTCTCCTACTGCTTGCTCGACTGCGCCGGTCTCTTCGATCTCGCCAGAGGTCTCTGCCAGTGCAGTTGGGTTCACGACAGCATGAAGGTCTTCAGCAACTTTCTCGATGACAGGCACTTCACTTTCAGCGGGAGCGGATTCTTCAACGACCATGGATGGCTCTGCTACATGGGCGTCGTACTCAACCTCAGCAACGATTGCAGTTTGTTCAACCGATGAGGCAGCCTCGAGCATTGAGTCGGCTGGAATGACGGGGGCTGCTTCAAAGACTGGGGTTGTCCCTTCCGCTGTGGAGATGGTTTTTTCGAGCACAGCAGGGTCTACTGGCGTTGGCAGGACTTCCGTAGCAGAGGGCTCATGCAAGGTAGAAGTAGGCTCTTCGTCTGGTATGGGAGATTCTTCAGTGGCCGGAGGTGCTTCAAGAGCGGGCTGGTCAGTATCCGAGGGTGTTTCTGGAACAGGTATCTCATCCATCTCATCCGCAACGTGATATTTCTCTGCAGTTGCGGATGTTTCCTCAACGGCCACAGGCTGTTCCTCGGGCACCGGCGTCTCCTCGACTGCAACAGGCTCGCACTCTTCTACTGGTGCCGGGGCATCCTCTAGTGATACCGGTTCAGGTTCATCTGCTCCTGCGGGCGCGAGAGACCCCTCAACAACGGGGATAATCTCCTCAACTGGCACTGGAACAGAAGCCTCCTCAACAACGGGGATATCTTCCTCAACTGGCACGGACGGAGAAGGCTCTTCAACAACGGAGATATCCTCCTCAACTGGCACGGGCACGAAAGGCTCCTCAACAACGAGAACATCCTCCTCAACTAGTACGGGCACCGCAGGCTCTTCAACGATGGGGACAACCTCCTCAACTAGCAAGGGCGGGGAAGGTTCTTCAACAACCAGGTTATCTTCCTCAACTGGGGTAGACGCGGAAGGCTCCTCAACAACTGGGAAATCTTCCTCAGCTGGCGCGGGCGCGGAAGGCTCCTCAACAACGGGGACACCCTCTTCAACAGACGTGGGTGCGTAAGGTTCCTCAACAACAGAGATATCCTCCTCAACCAGTGCGGGCGCGGTAGCCTCTTCAACAACGGGGATATCCTCAAATGGTGCGGGAGCGGAAGGCTCTTCAACAACGGGGGCATCCTCCTCAACTAGTGCGGCAACTACCTCGACAGTAGGAGGGAGCTTTTCTTCCGCAGTCAAGATCTCTTCAGTCACTGGAGCCACTGCTTCAGGTATAACAGTAGACTCTTCCGTGAGTGCAGCAGGTTGCTCTGTGGGCAATGCAACGTCAACGATATGAAGAGACTCTTCGCCACCAGCAGCTTCGACGGAAGTCAGGATCTCTTCCACAACAGGAGCTTCCAGCTCATCTGCACGAGCGGTGGGGTCTTCGACGATAGACTCGGATTCTTCAACAACTGCCTCTTCGACTGCCGGGGTGGATTCGATTGGAGCAGCTGGCTCGATAGAAGTGGCAGTGGTCTCTTCGACCGGTGCGAGCTCCTCTACAGCCTCAACTGGTGCAACACCCTCGACTGGTGCAGCATCTACAAGTGGTGCGAGCTCCTCTGTTGACACAAGAACGACTTCCCCAACCTGCACAGTCTCTTCAAGAGGGGATTCCTCTGCAGGTGCAGCCTCTTCGATTGATGCGGGCTCTCTTATAAGAGAAGTGGGGTCAACTGAAACAACCACTTCCACTGGTACAGTCTCTTCGACAGCGGATTCCTCGACAGCTTCCTGAGGCTCAGACTCCTCATCAGCGGACTCCAATGATGACTCGTCAAGCACCAGAGTAGCCGTCTCCTCGGTTAGAGGCGTCTGTGGCTCCTCGCCAACGAGCCCAAAGTCTACCTCGGGATCCTCGACGAATGATGTATTGGAGCTGGGTGGCTCCACATCAATCGGGACAGTCTCCACTACCGTATTCTCAGCTTCGGCTTCGCCTGCTGCAGCAGGTTCTGCCACTGCTATGGGATCGGTCTCGGTGGTAGGAACAGGCTCTGGATCGGCGACTGCGAGCTGGGCTGGTTCAACGGTAATGGTGTCGTTCGCAGCAACAGGTTCTGCTTCAGCTGCAACGAAAGCTTCCGCGGGGACTTGAAGCTCTGTATCTGCCGTGATGATAGCTTCCTCTGGTTGAGTTGGTGCTACAACAGCGTCTGTCGTAGCCTCAGCTGGAGCCGACACAACCTCGGGTGCGAATGTATCCTCGCCTGATTCGGTAGAAGCAGCTGGTTGGTCCTCAGCCTCAATAGCGCCCTTCGGCTCCTCAACCTTCTCTTCCTCGGCAACAGGTGCAATGAATTCTGCAGCAAGTTCATCCGTGTCTGCACCTGGTGTATCGGCTAGCTCAGCGGCGGAGAGTACTGCTTCCGCCACAGGCGCAGTTTCTTCAGCCGGATCCAACTCGGCTGCTGCGATGGAAGGCTCCAGAGTTGGCGTCTCTTCACTCGGCTCGAATTCGGCTGCTTCTTTAGTGAGTTGCAGAGTAGGTTCCGGCTCCGGTTCAGTGATAACCGACGTCTCCTCCATGGCCGCCCCGTGTGCCGTCGAATCGATGTCAACGGGTACAGTTGCAGCAGTCTCTGGCTCGCCCAGGGAAGATGTTGCTTCAATGCCTGCAAGTTCTGCTTCGACTAGTGCAGGTTTAGCCTCGGCTGGTATAGGTGTATCTTCGGAGGCGGTATCTGCTGCAGGCGCAACGGACGCTACAAGTTCAGGGACCACAGGTCGTTCTTCAGCAGGCGAAACCTCCAATTCTAATTGGCTTGTTTCTTCTTCACTAGGTCCAGAGGTATCTTCTACAACAGCTGGGTCCACGGCTACGGGGGGTATTTCCTGCATTTTCATCGTGATGAGGGATAAAACACTTATTAGTACCGCGACAGCTCACCTGTGTTTCAACAGCAGTGGCGATGACTTCTTCTAGCACCTCAGCAAACTTGTTTATCCCAATACTCGGATCACGGGTGGGCGTCTCCTGAGAGAGAGATAGCTCTGCGTCAGTAGTGCTCCCGACGCCGTTTATGGAAAGTTTGACAGCGTCTGATATGGCACTATCAGGGCCCATGTTACTGGATATAGGAGGCTCTCCATCCTCTGCAGAGGCTTCTGGAGCATCAACAATGGTTGTGTCGGTATCGATGGGCGGTGTTTGTGCCTCTGAGTCGTCTATGGCGGGTATCTCATCCTACAGCTAATTGTCAGAGAATCGACGCGTCAAAAAGCGTGTCTTTGTATTCACAGACCTTGGTTATCTCTGAAATTGCAATGTCAGCGACTTCATTCGCGTCCTCTTGAGTGGGCTCTGCGAGAGCAACGGATATATCGCCGGTGGGTATCTTGGAAGTTGTAGGTTGCTCGAATGCTTCTGCATAAGGAGATTTAATTTCCCCACTGGCTGGAGGCTCAGAGTCTTCAATAATGATGGTATTGTCGTTATCTAAGTCACCGGTGTGGGGGACAGGTGCCTCTGGTTCCTCATCATTGACCAACTTGCTCTGAATAACACTTCAGCCACACAAAGAACTACAAGCCATCAGGGTGGCAACGCACCACGTTAAGAACCTCAACAGATGCTTCCGCTGCAAGGGTGTCGTCGGAGGAAGCTGTTACCGAGCTATCATCGTCGTTGTGACCGGCTCCGAGAACGTTCCCAGCGCCTACTGCAACCTCTTTAACACCATTTGCGGCACCATCTACAACCTCCTCGTCAGTCGCTGACTTGCCAGATATCTCGAGAGTATTGAGATCATCGTGCATTGGTTGAACGGTCGATACCGGCTCGTCAGCAACAACGTCGTCGACCACGGTGGACATTTGTTGAATAAGGATAGTAGAGAACGTGCTGGTGGAAGTGAGAAAGAGACTGAATTGTTCGCTCTATGAGCAAACTCGATAAGTCGCAGCTGGAAAAACTGCAAGCGACTTTCGCAAAGAACTCAACTGAAATCCGCTTCAAAGACGCGACTGGCTGGTCACGTGCCACTAAAACCTCCACGTAACACATTCATTGCAAGATCTAGTGTAAGTTCACTGTAGTTTGTAGTCACAAATGAACGGTGCTGTTCTTTTTTATGCAGTCTAAGTACATGTCAACAGAATCCGTTGGAACGAGACATTAAAAGTATGGATATCAAGTGGTCACGGCAATGACAGACGGTATGTATCAAATATAAACAGTCCATATGTCCGAAATGAAACGGAATCGTTTCGCGTCATATTCGCTTAGAAGAGAGCGGCACCGAGGAGACCCATCACACCGGCAACACCCATCGCGGAAGAGACAAATAGGCTGGAGGCAGCACCGCTACTC
This sequence comes from Rhizopogon vesiculosus, assembly GCA_001882365.1. NCBI lineage: Eukaryota > Fungi > Basidiomycota > Agaricomycetes > Boletales > Rhizopogonaceae > Rhizopogon > Rhizopogon vesiculosus. The sequence continues at coordinate 21,659 of LVVM01001592.1, forward strand.
GTAGCAGTGGACGCACTTCCACTGGAAGTACCTGAAGCCTTAGAGGTGGTACCCGAAGCAGATCTAAAGGTGGTGACGATTCAGTTCTTGCCAAGGCGCATACAACGACGGCAACTTACGCAGCAGCGGAAGTTGCACCTCCGGCAGTGGTCGCACCAGTGGCCGTACCAGTTGACGCACCACCTTCATCTACCGAGGTGTTGACACAGGTGATGCTGCCAGGCTCGATGGTGACGATGTCGGAGTATGCCGTGGCACCGGTACTATCTTTAAGCGCGATGGTGCTGTATCCCCGTAAACCGCAGTCCAAAATCCCACGTAGTTTCAACTCACAAGAGGGTGTTAGCTTGAAGATCCACATTCCAAGTGTAAGAGGTCCCCGTTTGTGTAGGGAATGACTTAATCTTCAAACAAACATATCTCAGAAAGACCAGACGTGTGAAAAACACGACAACTTACTGCTGCTGCCGTGGACTGTCCGCCTATCAAGCCAACAAGTCTCAACTAACGAAACCTATTCAGACACGAGACAACATACCGGGAATGAGGGTCAAGTAGTAGGGTTCCTGTCCACCTGACCAGGTGAACATTGTAGGCTCTGGGAGGTATGAACCGTGTGAGAGTGAGACACAGACACTGGTGAGACTAGTACATACGGCACTCAACAACATTGGCACTGTAGAAGACATGAGTACGCTCGACGAGAAGCGAAGAAGAAAACTTACGGGGTATTGACAGTAAGGGCATAGGCAGCGGGAACGACGGAAACGAGAGCTGCGAAAATGGTTGCAAACTTCATGGTGGTGGTGTAGAATGAGTGCGAAGATGTGAATATTCTAGTCTAGAGAATAAAATACGCGAGAAGAAAGAGAATAACAGGCATCCGTTGACGGCACCTCTTAAGGCCCGTCGGAGTATAAAAATGATCACTGTGAGTGTGTCGGCACCACGGCAAAACAAAGCTTTCTTTTGAACGTCCGCGAGCTATCTGTTTGTTTCCCATATTAGGATTTGAGTACGGACTGACAACTCTGAAACTGAAACTACCCAGCTGACACCAGTGACACTAGCGACTGGACAGCCAGTTTCTATACAAACTCGTTTGATTTCCGTTTCTAACAGCAACTGTTGCATGTGGTTGTCATCAAGAATATTTGCTTGATCGCCAACATCGTATTAGGACAGTTATGTTTTTGGAAAGAAAATCCCTGTTAGGTAACGTTACAAGAGTTAAGATTATCCCCTCCAGCATGTGTGACGGTGATGGCTAAAAATTTCCATCCATCATAAGCCAATCCAACTGCTTCGTCCCCCAGGATTGTGCAACGAAGTCTGCCCGATTTTAATCACACCTGCAGTGGACCTTGGTGATTCTTCCCCACTCCTGCGAGTCTCACTACGCTCTAAAGATGGAAATGCGTCCACAGCGTCGATCACAGGGCTTGGCACCGCAACATGCGTCGAGGCACTCGCGAAGAAGGATCCATCTCCTGACGCATCCTCAGAGTGTTCAGGTGGGGACGGGGCATTGAACACAGGTAAAAATGACTCGGCGTACCACTCGTACCATACCTGTCGCTCATTCGTAAGTCGCCAGATTGATACGTGCAGTTCCGAATTACTGGGAAGGTATAGAGGTTCCTGAGTGAATGAAGGTCAGCAGGAGCCATCAAAAACGGGGGTGGCGATACCTACTTTGAAAGGGAAAAAAAGTGGGAACCAACTGAGCATGTCCTTTGACACCTGGTCTTTTCGATGTGGATGAATACTGAGACCAATATCTCCATAGAGAATGGATTCGAAATAGCCAGCAAGCCCGTGCATAACACCTGCATGAGGGATATGGAACGAGAGCTTGGCTGAGCGGACATTGTGACTATTTGTCAGGGGTAGGCCTAGAATTTGGCGTAATTAGTGTCCGTCTGGCCCATAATCCCACCAATCAAAATTACCTCGCTCATCGACAGTCGCATCCTTTCGCGGATGCTCAAACTCCCAGCACGTCTGAATCTTGCTCCCGCAGCGGCCTGATACTCCTCCGCCATCTCCACTGAGGATGTTGATGTTCTGGAACATCACTACATATGGTGTTTCCACGCCTTTGAGGTCTGTACTGATACGTGCATTATTGTACAACTTCGACGAGGACAGCGGTGCGAGATGAGCGGTGTACGATGCAGGAATAGAAATACCATCAGCTGGAAAACGGTTAGCGAATGCGTCGATATCCACAGAAATCCGTACATTTCAAAAACCTCATTGCACCGTCTAGGCACTCCGGACTTAGCTCGTTATCACCGAACGATCCAAGTAGTTCACTGATAAGAATGTCGGCTAGTTCAGGGAGTTCTACGTGCCGCATGTCGCCAAACAGCAGTTGAACGGAGTCACCCCATTCCTTCTGTTTGCGTCCCTGAAGCCTGCTTACGGTCAGTACGTCAATTTAAAGACGATGACTGTCAGACGGACGTCACAAAGGCATTTGGATTCTTCTCGACTGCGTATACGAAGGCATTTCTTCTTGATCTTTTGATCGCCGTCAGACTTCGCTGGACAAGTGGGCCTCGACCCGCGCCCGCAACGCAAATCACACTGCGAAGAAGGGTTAATCCTGGTAATGTGTGTTGAATCGGCGGCGCACATGCGATCACTATCAGGCCAGTCCATCAACGCGTGATACACGGCCTACAAATTTCACGTGTCACTGTATACCGTCGCTTCATAACAAGTCACACACACTTCTTCATAATTGCGGTACTTCACAGGGTCCTGTTCGAACGTTTGGTACGTAATGCTCTGGAGGTTGTCCATGAGTGGCTGCACAGACGTCAGTACGACGGTAGGCGGGAATGAGGTAACTATATAAACCTGCAAAGGGTTCTGGAGATAGTCTTGATATCCCTGAGCGAAGTGCTCAACTGTCCCTGCCGTCATTGCTGCCTGAACAGCCGTGCTTGTCTTCTCGACATGTCGCACGTATTGCGCGTACGCCGATTCGCCTCCTTTGGTATGTAATCCTGAATTTACTCCTGACATGATGATAATTGGGTGATGCTAGCCGACTCCCGTTCACCATCTATCTATTCGCGTGAATATAATGTGAACTCACCGTCATGCTATTCCGTACAAATGATTGAGTACCTTTGGGAAGGACAGGGTAGCCCTTGACATTTGCGATAAACGTGGATGCAGGCAGGAATATATGTTGTACGGGTTCAGCCATCCATCTATTGAGGATGCCCGCATTAGAAGGTAATGGCGGGGTGAGATCGAGTGCTAGAATTCAGCTCGTCAAGTTCTGTGTGCGACATAAGGCATATGCATACTGAGCGTCAGCCGCGTGTTGTAGTCACAGATTGTGCGTATTACGTCCCACATCTCCCAAGTTGCATTCAGTTCTCCTTCGGGAGCTCTGGCGGCCTTCAAAGATCTCGGCGTGGAGGCGCGCGGCATTACAATTTGTGGCGTTGAGGGTGGAGATGTGGTCGTCGACCTACTTGACGTCGAAGTATGAGAAGATGGTGATTCCTTTTCCTTCGGTTGGAAGACAGCGGGATCGTAGATTGGAAGACGTATTGAGAAGTTTATGTACGTCGCACTTTTGAGACATTCATTGATGGCGCGCGCATATGACGCAACATGTGATCGATGCCTGGGTGGGGGCAAGATAACTGTTTGAACGTTAAGGTATGATGCGTAGGCGATTTCCTGACGCAATGCCTGCGAAGCAAATACAGATTAGTGTAGAAAAAGTAAACGGCGCGAAGATCGTTCCACGACGTTCCATAACATATAAAACTTCACCGCACTCACAATCTCAGAGTCATGGCGAACCCAGTCATCAGTTGAGTCAAGCTGGAGCCAGTCTGATGCCATCACAAGGATGGGCGCTGCTTCATCTGTCACATTACTGATGAGAATTGAACACGATTGGATGAGAGATCTCCGTTACCAAGTCTCGAGATGGTCACCTCATCGAGGAAGAAAGAAGGTGCTTTTCTCCACGCCTCTGCCTGCTGCTCGATAGTGGCAGTTTCCTGAGTGTCATCTATACTCGTTGATGGCACGATGCACATATTTCTCCACCGCTCTCTCCATTTTGGGGTAGTTAGAGGGATGCAAATAAAGTCATACCCTTTGGCGTGACTTTCCTTGATGAGTTTGAGAACGGGTGTCTTATCAGATTCATCTGTGCGCGCAGATGCCTGAGAAATGTCGTCAAAAGTAAAGCAAGAAGCCAAGCTTGCAGCGCCAGCCATCTTGGAGGAGGAAAAGAGTTTCTTTGTCTTGTGTCCTAAATAGGCAAATCTGAAACGCGTGTTAACTAGACGCGTCTGGTCGCGTTTTTCTATCTGCCTCGTTCCGTTCGTTCATGCACCACTCAAATTACATATATACTATCTACAACCCTTACCACTAAATCTTCTGTGTGTGTCGCGGTCTCCGCTCCAATACAAATATGAACATGTACGTATCAACTCAATATTTTTTGCTTCTTAGGCATATCATGATTGGTGTCCGAATGTTATCCAAAACACTCGTGTCCGTACCCATGGATCTCCATGGAAATTTGTACACGCATCTCCGTCACGTTGCAATCGATAATCACGCCCAAATCCTCCAAATCTTTCTTCTTAGAGTCGCATATCTTCCTCCATAGGAAGAAGACACCACAAAATTAATAGCCACAGAGGGTAACCATATTCCAAGAGACTTTCGAAGACCTCAGTGCAGCCTAGACCCTCGGAAAGTTCACACCCATTGAAAATGCCGAACGTTCCACACGATTCTGAATCTCATTCCATGAACGCGAATAATTATTCGGATACTCATTCAAACGACATTACAAATGGCACCCTCTGGCACTGGGCAGTGCACACGCTGTTCACTCCGGCTGCGGACTTCCGAAGTCCCATGGACAAGGAAAAATGCGCTTCATAGGAAGGCATGTCTCAAAGAAGTAACTGTTGCCTCCGAGGATGGTAACTTTTTGCGGATATCATCCTCGGATGACAGCTGATTTGATCGACTGTGATCATGATCAGAGTTGTTTAATCCTTTCGGCGATCATCCGATCGGGTGATGAGTACTGAGTACTGAACACAGGTGGTACTTATGGATCAATAATATTTGGTGGCAGATAAAACATTAATGACTGCCATCTGTTCGTGGTCTCTTGATCCCATTGGGTGAGCCACCTTCAGAATGATGTGTAGTTTCGCTATCCGCTGTCATTTCATACCCTGCTATAACCCCCTCCAACACTGTCCTGCCAACAACTTGCCTCAGTTCCTCATCGAGATCTCGGCCTTCTGCTTCAGCTCGCTCCATGATGTTATTGACAGAATGCATGAGCGATGATGCGAGGGCCTCTGTTGCGACGTTTTGCTGATGTTGAGACGGTTGGGAAGACGACACCACCTCGGGTCCCAGACACGAGGAAGGATCTAGGCATGAGTGCAGGTATGAAGCAACTTCGGGGAAGTCTTCCCGCAAGTGTTCAATAGGCTGACATTTATTTATTTGTTATCAGCAAAAAAGTGACATGATTTGCAAGCACACGCACGGAAACACCCTCGTTATTTCGGCGGTCTAGAATGGCTCCGTGGTCCAATAACCACTGTGCCGTCTCTTGGTTTTCTACAGTATATAACGGCGTATCTCCGTCCTCATCGGTCACGTTTACATCTCCACCTGTGTGCTTGGGCAGTGAGTGACGACATTGTAATGCCAAGGCATCTTGTCACTAACCTTGAGAGAATAGGAACGTTAGGATCTCAAGTTGGCCATATGATGCCGCAGCGTGCATGGGGGTGTATGTGAATGGGTCTGGAGCATTGGGCGACACAGCTGGAAGGAACCGGGATCAGGGTTAATTCGGTTAACCATAAGATGACCTGCATTGCTGTTCAACGAGTTCCTGAAAGGGACAAGATAAGCTCAGCCAACATATCGTAAGTCAGAGAAGCGAAGGTTACGTACTCGAACCCTGACTAAATCGCCATCGCCTGCGGCCACCCAGATGTTCTTCTCAACCTGAACTCTCGCTGGAACCGGCATCGATGAAGATGGAGCTCAATCAGTGAACTGAAGATGCTGACTAGTTTGGCAAAAGGTGTCGATAAAAAGAAGACGTCCTGAATAGGGAATTCAGGGATAAAAGTGGGACAAACTTTTTGCCACAATGATTGGAACGAAACGGGTTTGTCCGCTTCGGCACAACAAAATGCACAGTCGACAACAGCCATGACACAAAGAAACCCTTCATTTCCGGTCACTGGGGTGGAGCATATGCTTTGCGCCCGAGGAGGTCGCAAGGCTAAGGAAAAATTTGGTTGCTGCTAACGGTAGGAGACGCGTGCAAGTAATCTTGGAATCGGATCTACACTGATCGGAGCTTTCCCCGAGAGCTCGGCACCGTCGTGAGGACAAAATACATATGTCGGAGAGAGGAGAGCATGTGGTGGTACTGCCTTCTCGTAGATTTATGAGGTGAATTTTACGCCTTCTGTGGGATGGAACGAGGCGAAATAAACGGAAGGGTTCTGAGTTCTGATATATTCAGCGGAGATATTTTAGTTTTCGAACCAAGTTACACTAAAAACTCGAACCTGACTCGGAAAGTCGATTTTAAGACGAAACCGCCGGTTACTTTTAACTCTCGAGGTCAAAGGCCTCCGCGTCCCCCCAGACGAATGTACCTGCCCTCCTTCTTCCTGCTCGATCGATTATTGTAACTCAAGGTCGATCCCGAAGCTCTTTCTCGTCCTAGATTGTAACATACTGTATACTATTATTGGCGGTCCCTTTACGGACTCCGTTCCAAGCTTCTGGCCATGACTTTCTTCTTGCCAACACAACGAGGCCTTGAACATGTAACCCAGCCCATCGGCGACTTCTCGACCATACATAACCAGCCAAATAGATCCCATCTACCCCTTTCCTCCCTGGAAGGGTATCCTCACCAGGGCATGTCAGCCCTCTCGACTTCAACCTCCTTTCAAACATTCGCTGACCATTCCATGCCTCACACTTTACCAAAGCTTGGTGAGACGAGATGTTGTAAGTTCACAAATTTCATCATTCCTTAAAAGTGTCTCCGTTCGATTGTTGCTCGTCACCCGATCACAATCCTCTAATTTTTTCTCGATCAATCAACGATTTACTGACCATACTCTTTTGCACTTCGTTCTTACTTTTAGACTGGTCCCTGCTATCCTCGGAATTAGATTTCATCTATTTGGATCCAGCTTTTGCTAGCCATCTCGAAAACCAGGCTGACTTGCTCATTGGCAAATCCCTCCTATTCTTTGTTCACCCTGAAGAGCAAGCCACTGCCCGAGCCGATCTCGCAGAGGCTCTGGAACAAAGGACCATGCACGGTAGCGTTACGAGGTAAGCCATTTATCTTCCAAAGTCCGATGGGATTTACCTTGACACCTCCTCTTAGGGTTAGGTATTGCCGCCTCTCACGCATCCGTCGCATCCTCGGCCACCAAGGTCCTTCCCAGCCTTGGCCTGATGGGGACAAGGTTTCGGTGGACGCCAATTACATGGTAGTCGACATCGTCATCAACTGGGCCGCAGAGGGCCTCGTGTTGTGCTTTATTCACGCAGTCGTTGATCTTGAGCCTGGTGACAACGATGAACATCACAGAACTCCTTGGACAAACTGGTGTGGCACCCCATGCATGCACCAAGAGCAAATAGCTCTATTACAACAGCGGCTTCTTTATTACTTCCCTCAATCGACTGCCACAACTAGGGTTTTTCAGATCTTGCTTAACTCCAATTACAGCCAAGAATGTCGTCTCCTATTGAGCTGGCCGCCGGACAGTAGCCAAGAATACCCTGGTATGGCAGGCGCAAAAGACTTCGCAAGGCGAGCAGCAGGCATTCAGACGTCAACTCGAGATAACAGTGCGAAGACTAGCTGCACAAGACGCTGGAGAATCCAAGATACAATGCCTGGTATAGGTGAAGTAGAAAGCGTGTTCATCCCTCATGGTAAGCGCTTCCCTTGATGGCGATCCATGTGCTTCTATTAATCAAGCGGATATAGGGTCAATAACGTTTGCATGCCACACCATTCAGCAGCCGGCTTCGCGGAGCTTGTCTGTCTCTTATTCTCAGTCTCAGCCATTCACGAGGTCTACAGACGCATACATGCCTACCCACAGCCAACATCACCCCTATGACCTGTCGGCTAGCTCCTACACACTCCCGCCAGTGTCTAACTCAATGCCACAGTCCTACGGGCAGCAGTATACGTCGTCTTTACCATCCCAGTACTCCCATTGGGGGAGTTACTCGGAACCTTCATCTTCACTTTCTCAGTTCAACCGATGGCCCACTGAAAGTCCTGCTCAGTCGATGACTTCCCTGCCATCGAACTCATGTACTATACGCGAAACGTCTTACTCCAGGCCATCGCCGTCTCCAATTTATGGCGAGAGCCGAGCGTCATTCAGCGGCTATCAACCTACCCCTAGTCCTGAGGTGGACTACAATGCCAAGTCAGGGTTCGAGGCAGGTATATTGCCTGGACTCCCTAGTGAACTTGTACCTCCTCCCAAGCACCGGGTGAGCCCCGGAACACATAGGGACTCCCTAGCGCGTTCCACCAACAATAGACCTGTCGGTGTTCTCAAATGCAGTAGTTGTAAGGCAACTTCCAGTCCTGAGTGGAGGAAGGGCCCCAGTGGCAGAAAAGAGCTGTGTAACGCGTGGGTGATGCCCTATCACACGACGTCCACTTACTAATAATCTCCATTTTGTTGACCCAGATGTGGCTTGCGCTACGCCCGTTCTCGTGCAAAGAAGGAAGGACACGTGGTGTCAACGCAGCGTCGGAAGAAAGAAAAAACCGGGGCGATTGTGGCTAAGGAGGAGCCTGCGGTACCGTCTACTTCTCCTATACCTATTGCGGGTGCCGCTCCGCCGATCCGTCGCAGTGGTCTTGAGGGAACCTCATTTGCTTCAGCATCATCTGTTGGGTCTGGATCTGGTAGTGAAGCTTACTCTCAACCAAGCCCTGTCCCGCAGGAAGATCACCGACCATCACCATCACCTCCGTTGGGTCTCAGCTTTGTTCATTATCATCATTCTCAGCCCTCCTCCGGACCGTCACATCATCAACAACGAATTGACGGTCGGCCGTTCTCCTATCACACCAGTAGCCCTTTCCAACCCTCTCCATCACCCTTATCTTCGGGTCAGTTGACTCATCGTGCACCACGAGGCCAAGATGATGTGCCTGTATCATCACGTACCGGGTTCAATCATCCTTACCCCTCGCCCTCGTCAAATTCTGCAAACTTTGAACGGGCAAAAGCAGAAGATCGCAATCTGTCTTCACTGCCTCCCTCTCCGGAGCGTAGTAGATATGAAAGTTTCCGGTGATTCACGCCTGATTAATTTGAAAAAGCTGACTGGCGCGTTATGTGACACCTTCGCCTTTCTTCTGTGAATGCCGCATTTCAAGTATTTTTATAGTTTTGGTTGTGTCTTTGAGTCAACCAATGGTGCTAGCACACCTCCTGCGCAGATATTTATTGACACAAATTCGTCTTGATTGTGCTTCTCGGACTTTTATAGTGCAATCATCACATGGATCTCGCCCTGTGTAGTTTTATTGTAGTGGACATCCTAATTTGATTCCGATCGTGAGATCGACGAAGAGGTTCAGTTGTTAGACCCGCCGATTGTGAGTTTGCAGTGCTCAGTGGCCTACTGGCTGCACAATCAAACATGCCGCACTGCTTATTTAATTCGCTCCACAATCTCGGATCGACCACGACCACGAGACTTGTTATGCGCATGGTCAATTGCCGGTTAGTATGCTTTCAATATTCCGCCCCCGTTTAGACCGACTAGGACAAAATACATGCATGTGGCAGTCCACTTTCAGAAGCCACCACTTATCTGTCTTCACTGTGCATTGAGAAATTCGACGGCGACGTTTCGTAAACACAAAATTTAAGTGCACAAAGGTCTAATAAAGGTTCCTACTACACAGCCACGAGAAGCTCCGCGTAACGTTATGTAACTCTGATTCATCACTTGACCCAAAGTACCTGTACTTACAACTGCATCATGCAAGCGGATGAAGAACCATCGACGAGCAACACGGATCATAAAGAACTCGTAGTCGTGGAACGGTGATCACATCTGGCTTCTGCTCGATTTCAATCTATCCTGACCAGTAGTTAGCACAGCACGCGTCGTGCTACCATCCCAGGAAGCCGATGCCCTAGATGGTGACTCTGATGAAGAGGCAGAGGATGACGGTTTGCAGGCAAATGATATTGATCTATTGGAGGACTTTCCAGACGACACTGACGTGCGTACCTACCACAGCGTTTCGTGTCTACTCATCGAGCCATGCTTGACTAGGAATTAGAACTCGTGCACTCGCGGTTGAGTTCTTTGACTAATCTTCGACTTCAGCGATTTTCAAATCATCTGAAGAAGCTATGTCTAAGACAAAATGCTATATCGCATCTAGATCCAGAGATCTTTAGGCCGCTCATGCAGCTGGAGGAACTTGACCTGTATGACAATAAACTCAAGACGGTGGGAGATGCCTTGGACAGCATGTCGTCTCTAGCGTGTGCAACGCCCATTAATGTCTCTGATGGTATTCTGAAATCGTGTAGTGTTCTAGATCTTTCATTCAACCTTCTACGACACGTGCCTGAAGCTCTGTCGCATCTACATTCATTGAAGACCATCTATTTTGTTCAAAACAAGATCTCAAAGATCACTGGCTTGGGATCAGTGGGGGGCACATTAAGGAGCCTTGAACTTGGCGGAAACAGAATACGGGTATTTGTGCCCATCAACAATTCTTCTTGGAGTAGCTCACGCTGGTACCCAGCATATCGAAGGATTGGATGCATTGGTCAACTTGGAGGAACTATGGCTTGGAAAAAACAAGCTCACCAAGCTAGAGGTGTAGTACATCGCATTGTCATTGTCAGGATGCTCAAAGTTGTATACAACAGAACCTGAGTAAACTGAGCAGACTGAAGATATTGTCCCTTCAGTCTAACAGGATAACAAAGATCGAGGGGCTAGACCAATTAGTCAGTTTGGAAGAGCTCTATTTGAGTCACAACGGAGTCGAGCGTTTGGAGGGCCTCGAGAATAACGTAGGTTTTTTTGGTCAATTGTTTCCGCTGTAGTGCTTATGCTTTTGCAGAAGAATCTGAGAACGCTTGATGTTGGTGCGAATTTCGTTCCAGCGATCGAAAACATCTCGCACCTCGTATTACTAGAGGAGCTCTGGGTACGTGCCTTTGGCCGGAATGATGCCTAAACTCATTCATTTGTTCAGCTCAATAACAACAAGATTCCGGATCTGCGAGCCATTGAACCCCAGCTCAAGGACATTACATCCCTTGAAACGATATATCTGGAAGGTAATCCTTGTCAACAGGCCGAAGGTGCAAGTTACAGACGGAAGATAATGCTTGCGCTTCCTCAAGTCAAGCAAATCGATGCCACGTTCGTTTTTGCTTTCATTTGATTCTAGGGTGTTTTAGCTCACAAATTGTACAGCTTTGCGAAACCCTTGTGACCCGTTATGATGTAGAATGGAATTGCGGAGATTCCCATGAACTGTCTCCAACAAGTATTTACAAAGGGACATTATGCATGTGGTGTGCAGGAGATCCGGCTCCAAGCGGTGAAAGTGAATGTATTAATGAAGGCGGAACCCATGCGCAATCGGGTCATGAAATTGACTGCATGCTTTATAGGTCCTAGGAGAATTGTGACGTGTAAAGCATGAAAAATCGGCCGTCCGTTCGGATAAGACAAAGGAGGTAGAACTGCTGGCGGAGATGGTAAAGTTTCCATGGCCCTTCCCGGCGTCAGTGGCTGCATTTATCGGATTCGTGCGTCGGTTCACTGCTAGCGCTCGTGTGTAGATCGCACCATTTCAGGCTGTTTTGTTGCGCCATTTATAACCGCAAAGGTGATATGAATTGGTTGATGTTGGGCCCTGTCGCCTTAAAGGATCCAACTTGCGGTGACCGGAAAACCGGGAAAATTTTGTCTCTTGATAGGCTAATCGATCATCGTATACCATGGTTATAAAGCAGCCATTGACAGCGTGGCGCGATCTAGAGGCCTGAGGGGGCCTTGCTTTCATTGGAGAATACAAGGAAACCAGCAAAACAAATTATTGGGCGAACTTCATTCAATAGGGCTTACATAAGCTCAACGTTACAGTTCCGAGTCAGCGTTCGCAGCGTATTACATTTGGCTTTCATTACAACTCAGCTTTTCCTTACATGGCGCCCGCCAGCAAAGCCAGAGCAGCTGGTGTCAGCGCGAGTTCGTTCTTTGACCTCAAAGCAGAACTCGCAAAGAAAGAAGATGAGTTTGCGAGGACCAAAGCTGCAGGAGGCAGTAGATACGTGGTGGGTGGGATCAAGAGACCCGACAAGGTGAGCGAAATCCGCGATGAAACTTGCGGAGTGAATACAAATAGGACATAGAAACCGACAGTATGGGCTCGCTCTAATAAAGGTGTCCAAAGCCGCGCCGCGCGCGACACAGAACTGGAAGAAGTCAGTAAGGTGACTATTGAGTCTGGGAGAGTTGCTTTGGAGAGGAAGGCGAAAGTATACGAGCAACTACAACGGGGGAAATCCGGTGGCCTCAGTGAGGCGCAGTACGAGAGCCTACTCATCGATGTATGTATGTGACTTGTTTTCAATGTCGGACTTACTGATCCCCTGTCTGCAGTTCGAATCTCAGAGACCCGGTGAATACTTTGAGTCAGATAGCGATGATGTAGATGAATCTTTGACGGTTCCTGGACAGCCTCCAAACGATGTACGTATAGCCTTGACGGATCATCTGGGATGTTGCTGACCGAATGTTAGGATGATCCAATCATAGAGTACGAAGATGAATTTGGACGCCAACGAACGGCACGCCAGTCAGAAGTGCCTCGGCATCTGCTTCCGCGTTCAGAAGATGCTCAAGCATTACCAGACGATGACAAGTAAGCTGAAGAGCGAGTTCTTATCCCACCAATAGCTTAATTTTCCTTTAGGGACGTCATTCACAATCCTGTCAATTTCTTCCCAGTTTACGAACCGTCCGCAGAGCGTCTCCAAGCTCTTGAAGAAGCTGACGCGGAAGCTAACAACCCTCTGGCCTCTCGCTACGATGCTACCAGGGAGAACCGCACCAAAGGTGCCGGGTTTTATCAATTCTCGGCAGACGAGGAGAAAAGACAGCGAGAAATGGAAGAGCTGCGGTCAGCGAGAATGGAGACTGAGAAAACAAGACAAGAAGTGGGAGCGGTGGATCTTAAACCAGGAGAGGTTGAGGGCCTGCGTGAGGATAGCACTACTGCAGGCGCATCACGGAGCAGGGCGATGGAGAAACGGAAGAGAGAGGTTGAAGAAAGGCGAAAATTGGTAGATGCGAAGCGGAGGAAGGTCAAAGGGGAGGAGACACCCACAAGCCGAACTTCCGAACCCAATACTGCAGAGGCTGCGACGTTCAAGGCGCAGGAATCGGATGCTTCTGATCCGTTTGCGAAGCTGGAGCGCCATACGACGGTGGCTTTGGACCAATCCAAGACAAAAGGCAAGCAGAAAGGGGATAACGATTCTATACGGAACACAGAGGCAGATGCTTTCTTGGCTCAACTGGAGCAAGAAATTTTCCGAAGTCGATAACTACCTTCACAGGCAGTGCATATCAGTGAGTTATTACTTGTTGGGTAGTTATATTGTGCTGACGAGTGGTTTGCAAACTCCAGATCTTTGGCTTTTCGCGATTATAAGGATGCTCGGATAGACTTCCACATTGCGTCACGGCATGACCGGAACTAGTGCCCCCTCATAGGTGTTACCTTGAGGACGAGGATTATTGGACCACATACTCGTCCGCCACGAACAACACCCTCATCATCTCTACTGGAGCTACTTCTATGCAGTGGTATTTCGGCCCTGGCAATGGACGTAATTACCACATGTCGCGATTGATACCCCTAAATCATCAATTCTTTGGAGAACGCTCCCTCGTATATAACGGATCTCCCACTTTTCGGACATTACACCACTGCTACACCCTTGGCATCGAGAACTAGCTTCTCAGGACAAATCAGAGAGAACCGACCATTGTCCTCCTGAAACTGGAGGCACCATGTTTCCCGGCGCAAGTAACGTTTCTTCACTACCTCCTTTCCAGATACGACATTCTCCATGAACCTCCGGCACGTCCTAAGCACCTCGAGCGCGGGACGGAGAGTAGTAGCGTGTCCGCAATTGATCATCACTTTTTCGGCGTCGGGTTGCGCTTTCACAAGCTCAATGAGTTGATCAATAGTGGTGAACCAGTCAGGTAAAGATCCCCCGGTGGGAAATATGATGGGATCGTCTTCATATAATGTGTCTCCGACGTACAACATCCTCTCCTCCGCATCCCACAAAGCAAGCTCATCAGGAGTATGCCCAGGGGTATGCAAGACTTTCATGCCTAGGGATACGCCTGCCGATGAGCTGATTTCATGCAGGTGTGGTACTAGAGTGAGAGTATAGACTGGTGCTTGTATGCCCAAAGAGTTGCACTCCGAGTTTGCTGGGAAGTTCCCTGGGGAGACGAAGGTGGGTGAGTGGCTCGAGCCGAGGATGGGGCTGTCAGTGGCGAATGACTCCACGCCAACTTAAGTTATAAGTTCCATCAGCATGTCATGCACTTGTCTGAGGAAGAAAACATACGGATATGATCGTAGTGACAGTGACTTTCGACGACGATATACTTCATCTTCCCACCTTCGTTGAGAGGTTTGCCGTTGTTATCAGGGATCGCAACAGTCTCGATGAACTCTCTCAAGCTCTTCAGACCGATGTCTGGATTGTTTGTAGCCCCGCCACATCCTGTGTCCATGATAAGAATGGTGTTAGCGGATGGGACTACTTTGGCATAGATGAATGGATGTTCGTTGAAGATGTCATCCCATTCGATGATCAGGAAGGTGGTCTTTGTCAGACGTTGAGCAGTAAACGCTGGAAGCTCCTTCTTCTCGCTGGTACCTTTCTCCATATCGTTCGTCAAGCGAGAATGAGGTTTTCGATATGCAACCAGGTAGAAAAGTACATAGAGAACACCAAGCAAAAAGATGCATACTGATCCCAGGCTGGAGCACATCCTGTTGGGAACGTAGAAAGGGCGATGAGAAAATTTCTGTAATATCTTCCAACCACACTCACAGTGTTCACAAGACTTCGAGATATTTTGGGTGACTTATCCACCTGATACAGGGCAGATAATAGCGATCTCTTCCCCTCCCTTTAATGTCACTTCTCCGATGTTCTCCACCATCTTAGCATTCACGCTCCATTGACTGGATTGAAGAATCTTGTCTAGGCCGACATCTGGGTGCAGTGATACCAGGAGATCACCCAATGACGAAAGCGAGTATTGTGAGGCAGGAAGAGTGATCGATTCTTCCGTTAAGCCAGTCGCTGTTGACGCAGCAGCGAAGTAGAGGACAGTGATTTCAGGTTTGCTCATGACAGCTGTATGTAGTTGGGTGACAACTAGTACATATGTTCTACTGTAGACGAGTCTACATAATAACAATTATCATAATGATAAGATAAGTATATTCCTAGCACAACCTTAACTCCGCGCACCACCAAATGGGTTTCGAAGTCTTGATCATGACGTCTTGTCCTGGTACAAGATGATTTGACGTAGACACCAGTCCATCGAAAGATGACTTTGTTTGTTCCAAGTTCCACCGCAGTCCAGTCGTTGTTAGAATGGTTGAATCAACACCGACAGGGAGCAGTCCGCATGTTTGTCCCAATACGTCGTGATTGATGTGGATGAGATGTTCTCCCTGAAAACAATCTGCAACATAGCCCTGAAGCAGTGGTTCGACTCACTTCATCTAGGACCCATGCCACATTATCATCGGTCACTGTGTAGACGCGTTTCCTGGTCTTGCGGAGTTTGTGAAGGTATGAGAGGGTATGCACAGTCTGATCTAATCTTCCAGACAGACCTCCCAGGATGACAGTTTCAAACTGTTCGGGACATGATTTAATCTGGTACGAACGAAGACGGAGATTTGTTATTTCACCTCCCGTCCAGTGATACGTTCTTTCTCTTCCAGCGCTTGCACACATTTCATGAGGTCTGTAGAATCTTGGTCGGTATCGTGGATTACTGGTACACTCTAGGATAAAGTCTGAAGAAATTGGCAATTGAAGCGCATATGGATGTAGTACCTGAGATGTGTAGTATAGTTTCACATCCTCTCTTAGGGAATCGAGGTCACCCTTCACCATATCAGGGAGGAATCTAGAAGCAACGTCACTCCCCATACGAGGCAAAGTGGGGATCACTAGGTAGACTTACAAACTTCGGAGATCAGAACCACTCGATGTTATACTAAGGGCGTCATGTAAACGGTTGGCGCCTCCATCAGCACAACAATGCCATTCGCAGGCGGCCCATAGGGTCTTTAGCAACGTGGCACCAAATGGTTGGTTGAGGATGATAAGAGCACGGGGGACGTTGGGGTCTTTGGAAGCTTGCGGGTCTAGGAATGGGATGCTCCATTTTACAACCATGGTCAGAAGGACTGAAGGAATTGGAAAGATATGTCCCCTGTGTCGGTCTAGTTTCCCCTAGACTGACCCTAATAGAATGAAGAGAAGTAGTCGTTCCTTCTAGTGTCGGTCCGGGTGAGACTTCAATTAGTTTATTTGTGTGACCGTGAGAACAAACTTGCAAAGTCGGCCCCGGCAGTTCATTCAAGTTCTCAACACCGAGCACGAAGGTGATGACAGACACGAGTCCCATTGAGCGAAGTGATGAGCATCTGCTCCAGGTATTTCTTTCATGCCAGGAATATTTACCTTGAAATTCATTTTTTTAATAGTCAGCACTAGAAACTGCTTTCCAACCCGCGGACATTCCTAAATCTGCTACTACTGCTCCGACCGCTCCTGTACCGTCCTCAGACGCACCTGCTACAATCTCAGATGTTATAGAAGCATCAGAGTCTTTCGAAGAAGATGCATGGAAGGCAGAATATGAGGCTCAGGTAGATGAATGGCGTGCTCAGTCGGCCGACGCCCGTGCCAGAGCAGAGCACGAGCGCGCACGGTGGGAGCAGATTAGAAAACGCGAGGCAGAAGAACGACAAGCCCTTGGTCAAGAGCCAGAGAACTGGGATGCATTGGGCTCCCATATCACGTCCTCATTCGCTGCCGCAAGTGAAGTACTGGCCTCTTCGTCTGCCTCGCTGGCCTCGCCGTCCCCTGCGTATTCCAGGGACCTTACCAGCGGGGAACAGCAAGAGCCATCCAGTCATTATCATGCCTCTCAACATCTTAAGACAGATAGCGGGTCTCCGTCACAGAAGTGGGAACATATAGATTCATCTCCCACTTCTTCGTACCCTTCTATGTCATTTCCTGAGCCTTCTATTCCGTCCTCTCCGTCCCCACCACGCGCTGCGCTTCCACAGACGACAGGACACAGCCAGCCTGAGGAGGAACATCATGCAAAACCCAAGTCGACTACTGTCCCACCCTCCACCATCCCATCCTTACTTGACGGCACACTCGCGCCACGGACACGAATGTCTTTGCTCCTTTCTTCGCTTGCAATCAATCTATTGCTTCCTTTTGTGAACGGGGTAATGCTAGGCTTCGGGGAGATATTTGCCAAGAATGTCCTAGTAGGGTGGATTGGGTGGAGCACTCAGAGCGGTCGCACAGCCGCCAAGGTTGGCATTCGGAGATGATCCACATCTTTGTATATCGCATATGAACTATCTATACACTGCAACCAAGCAGTATTGTGCACGTTGGTTTTTTTTTTTTTTTTTG
>LVVM01001623.1:0-32162 GCA_001882365.1 Rhizopogon vesiculosus
GGTTCAGAATTTGGGGGTATGAAGGGGGGGTTCGTGTCAGGATGAGATTGGGGGTATGGTGTGCCAGGGTATTTGTCGCGAGACCATGGCGAGGAGTTGTATGGATCTGATGGAGGAAACTGGTGGCGCTGCTGCTGCTGTTGCTGCTGATAGGCGGGAGGGTAGTAGGTGTGGTATGGCTGACCGTAGTAGGGGTAGTTTGGTTTGGAGTAAGTTGAGTGCATGGTGGGGGGTGATCAAAGAGTTGAAGCTGGTTAACGTTGGATCTTTTAGTTGATAAAAACATTGGCCTCGTGGACAAGATACAAGACATGAGGCAACTGACGGATTCCCATTCTCGGCCGCGGAGACTTCTATCCTCTAAGGCGCTACTCCATATCTCGACGGAGAAATAAATACTCCGCTGAACAACCGGCCGCTGAGCGCTGGGACCCGCCTACATAATCAAAGTCTATCAACAAGTGATCCAATTCCCGTAGTTGTGAGCAGAATAGTCATCACGTGAGTATTTTTGGGACAGTCCTTTCCGAACCCTTCCAAACGCACGTCTTTACCTCCTTCGACTTCCTCATGGCCTCAACGTTCTTTACCTGGCTTAGATCTCCTGCTGCCCGCGAGTACTTCTTCAGTGCGTTTCTCCTCATCATTCTATTTCAACTTCCTCACTTCTCTTCACAGGCACTCACTTCTGGGGCCCAGTCAGTTATTCCCACTTCTCCCGACATCCATCACTCACTCTTTCCAGGTCGCTAACTGGGGTCTTCCGCTTGCTGCACTTGCGGACCTCCGCAAAGATGAAGAGGTCATTTCCGGTACCATGACCACTGCTCTTGGTCTCTACTCGTGTGTTCCATTTCACTCCCACCCAACTTCCTGCTGACATATGTCCCCAGCATGGTCTTCATGCGCTTTGGTGTGTCCCGTGATACTGTTCTACACCCCATAACTGACGCCATCTTTTAGCCTGGAGAGTACAACCACGCAATTACTTGCTATTCGCCTGCCATCTCACAAACGCGACAGCGCAGTCTATACAAGAGGCTCGCTTCGTAAATTACTGGTATTATGGCGGTCGCGAGAAGAAGTACGGCCTTGAGAAGGGTCCGGTCACCCAAGCCATCGAGGCAACGCAAGCAGAGGCAAAGAAGGTCACCGAAGCAAAATAATCATCTCCTTCTATGCAGTCTTGTCGTCTTTGTCGTATTTAGAAAACATTTTCAAACTGGTGACTGATCAAGGAATCGATGAGTCTAAAGTGAACACATGTCAGTTTTCACCAAAATCCGTCATCCCCATCTCCTTTGCTTTTCTTCCCGCCCTTGCTCTGCGCAAGCGCCTGCCGCTCATACATCTCAGAGATCTGCCAAATCAATTAAGTACCCGGACCAGCCTCTGAATATGACAGCGAACACTCACTTGCTCGGGACCAGTAGCATCATCTGCCGACTTATCGTCACGCACTCGGATGAACCTAGGAAATCGCAACGAGATCCCGCGCTCCTCCACCAAGCCCTGTGCCGCCGTATACACAGGACTTAAACTCAGATCTGCCGCGAGCACCTCCCACACGACCTTTGGCTCAAACCACACATCAGGCTTCGCTCCCCCAGGCTTAATATCCCCACGCGGTTTTGTCACCTCGAGGGGTCGAAGAGTGTCCCAATGTGTCTGCAACATCTCTTCGCTGAACCCAGTGCCGATCTTGCAGATTGTCTGATACTCTTCGGCGTCGGCATCAAAACAGGCGAGGAGGAATGCTCCGTAGACGTTCGTGCGCTTGCCTTTGCCATAGTAACCCCCAACGACAACGAGATCGAGAGAATCGCCAACACCAGCGAGGTAGTCTTTCTTTAACTGTGTGCAGTTTTTATTTGTCAGTCGAATTCCGACCAGATGGAAGTGGAAAGTACCTTCAGCCAGTTGACACTCCGCCGGCTGGGCTCATAGAAACTCGCATCTGACTCGAGCATCTTGACCATAAGTCCTTCACAGCCGTCCTTCACACTCTCTTCGAGAAACGCTTGGATCTCATCTGTTGTCGACCCATCTGAAGACTTTGCAAAATCGAACTCTCCAGGCACAATCTGGAAGTGCTCTCTCAGCAGCTCTCGACGCTCGCTAAGTGATTTTTGGAGGAGTGGCTATGCGCAACATCAGTCAATGCGACACCGCTATGGATGGGTAACGAACCTCGCCGTTGAGGTAGATGAGGTCGAATGCGAAAAGGCAGACTTTGACTTGAATGTCCTCGACCTTTACGTCTTTGCGCTTTCGTCTGCTGAGCTCTTGGAATGGCATGAGCTTACCCGAGGTCTTGTCAATAGCAACGGCCTCCGCATCAAGCACGAACGACTTTGTCTTTTCCTTGATGCACTGCAACGCGGAAGCCATTCTATCAGCCAAAGCCAATTCTACGAATAGAATCACACACCCTCGGCAGCTGCTCCACTAAATCTGGGTATTTGGCCTTCATATCCTCTGAATTTCTACTGAACACACTGACGCTGCCATCTTCCAGCCTGTGTACCTGAGCGCGCTCGCCGTCATACTTGTACTCACAGGTGAACCGCCGCCCCTCGAAGCGGTCGAGCACCTCGCCGATCGCCTTCGTCGGCTTGGCCAACATTGGCTTGAGCGGAACACCTGGCGTCAACTTGCAATACATGCGCAGGCCCGACAGACCATGAGTGAGTAGCGCGGGGATCACAATGTCGTACGTGGGGAGCTCGCTAGAAGGGGTGTCAGTGGACGTAGGTAGGCGAGATGAGGAGACCGACCTGTACACGGCTTTCATAATGTTGGCACCCTCTTCGAGGCGAGATGCCACTTTCTCTTTACTCCATCGCTTCCCAGCTGTTACACAATATGAATTCGCTTCATTAGCTAGGTTTGAAAAAGCATACCTTGTTCCTTAGCCAGAACAGCAGCGTGCGCGAGGGCTACGAGGACCGTCCGCTCAGCATTGCCGATCCGGAGCTTGCCTTCGAGACTGCGTACGATATACTTCGCCTCGAAGTCCTGGCACGCGGCAAGAAGCTTAGTAATGATGGACACCTTCTTTGCCTGGGACTGTAGCGGAGAAATAAGGCTGAGTGTTTGAGAACTTGTACAAGACATGAAGGACAAACCGAATGTCCCGATGACAGCGCGATCTCTCGCAAGTTCGAGAAGACGAAAGGGACTGTAAGAGGTTTTGGTTTAAAGAGGGTCTTCTGACTGTTTTTGGATATCTGCGCACGATGTAAGCTCGTGTAGTCGAAGTTAAGACAGGAAAAGGCGGATTACCATTGCCACGAGCCCGAGATCGCCTTCTTTCTTGAGATCCGCTTTGATTGTTGCAAGACTCCGTCCGGTAGACTCGCTAATAGCCTTGATGAGCAGGCTCTCGCCAATACCCAGTTCTACGCCGACATAGTCTGGGCTCAACTACGACTCTTAGCACAGAAGGATCCTATAACTGAAAAAAAGCTTACACGGTTGATGCATAGGTACACAGACTGCAGGAGAGAGTTGTAATCATCCGTCTTGCTGCGTTGGATGACAAGCCAGAAGAAAGAGGTCAGGAGGGAGGTCTTTTCGAGCCTTTTGGTGGTGGCTTCGATAAGCGAGAAAGTCTTCGTTAATGCGGCATAGGGCACTCTGCAAGGTCACTGTGCAGGAAAACTGTGCGAGACTGTGAGACAACGTACGGGTCTCCAACCTTCCATCCACCCTTGACGTCGACTTCTGCTGTTCGGGAAAGTGCTTCTTCTGCGCTGTGTGACCAAGTCGAGTTAGTCCTTTTGAAGTCCCATTAACCGAACACACGTTTGCGTTGCTGCAGCCTCGTCATCCTCACTTTCCTCGGCAACTTCTTCCTCACCCTCATCGGCACTTGCTGAGGAGTCGGCTTGTTGCACTTCTGCTGACGTTGCCTGCGGAATGACTTTGGCTTTCCCTTTGCTTTTGCTTTTAGATGAGGGCGGTGAGGAGGAACGCCTATTTGGACTGGAGGGTATTGGTGCGGGGACAGAGTCCTCGTCCTCTGACTCGATCACACGTCTCCGTTTGGACTTTGAAGGCCCGGGTGATGCTGGAACATCGGTGAGTCTATCTGCGAGTTTCAAGCTTGAGTGGTACTCGCAATTACTAGCACGCCTTGGCGAAGTGACATCCTTCCGTTTTGTTTTGGACTTTGCTGGCACTGCTCATCATGAATGACCTGTCAGCTATACAAAGCGGCTAATCACTCACACGGCAGTGGTCCGTCAACTTCCATTTCGTCCTTTTTTGCTGTTGGTTGTTTTCCATTTGAGACGGGTGACACTATGAGCCCATGCAGGTCAGTAAACTTTACGGGTTCATGGACCTTGAAATACATACTGCTTTCAGGCTTCACTAGAGCATCCACCTCCATCTTGTTCACCTGTACGTCACCGGTGACCTCGTTTCCTGCTCCTTTCGTATCATCCTCCTTCACGCTGAGCTTGCGCTTCTTTCCCCACATTTCCGCCAGGTTCGACTGCTGCGGTGGCGCTGGCTTATTGTTCTTTGGCATTTCGAAGAATTTACCTATAGAAAGTGGTGGTAGGTGAGCAGAAAAAGAATAGTGTTAGGATATGTACCGAGCGTTTGTTGTCTTCCCATGAATCTTGCGCGAGTTGCTACGCGGTAAAACGAGCGCGTGATGAACATAGACGCGTCTGCGTAAACGCGTCGCGTGAGCACCGTGTGAATTACTTTGTAGATTTAGCCCCTGTCCATCTTAAGCGGTGTTTAACCATACTCCACGCCAGAAAGTGCGATATACCGACCATGCACAACTATCGAGCACTTGAGCACTGAGCACGTCACCAACACTCGGCCAGTCCAGAGGATGACAACTTGCTACTCAGTGCCGTAAATTGACTAGGAAAATGATACATTAGTTTAGTTTCAAACTGTTAATAGTAGCTGTATTGTCCTTTCCTTATTAGAAGGAACGACTATCTTCCTTCGTTTATGAAGGTTTGGCTAGGGCAGACTACTGTATTGTCTGGTTTCGAGCTGGTGACATCTTCCACCACATATATATACGCTGACGAACGAGTGCACAGCTGCAACAGGAGTGTAGGAGAACTAAGTATTGACGAGCTACTTCAAGTTTATTAGTATGATCGAAGGAACCATCTAATTAATAGAAGAGTTACTAACGGCGATAAGCTTGCGAAGGCTGGTGACTCAGAAAAGAGCTTGTACGAGAGTGGAGTACTTATCCGCTGCCCGAGAGCCCATTCTACCGCTTCCCCACCATCTTTTCTCCTTTAAAGTTAGTAGCATGCTCGGCCACAAAGTTGGCATGATTGTTCGGGTAATATTAAAATTTAAAGCGGATAGCCTAGGCCCTACATACATAAGTTCCATATTACTAGCACATTATCGCAAACTCAAGCTTCAAGTAGTACAACATGAAACTCAGCTACCGTTATAGACCGATGAAAAGTACCTCAACCTTGATCTCATTTCTCCATCAAGTTTATAACGACTAAACCCAAGAATCAATACTAGTCCTAGTACTTACATACCTTGCTAGTGGCCGAATGCCGTACGAGCGGCAAATTCCGGAATCTGTACAGTTTTCAGTTTTGTGGCTTGTTTCCCACACAAGCAAGCAAGCATAGATCTGGCGTCCTTCGGAAATCGAGCTCCCCCTCAAGAACACATTCACCATGGCTGAGCAGGTGCGTGTTGCTGCTTCGCTGATCCTATGCTCTTTTATTGACTTCCTATCATTTGTAGATCGAAAAGGCGTTCCAGAAGCAGCACTTGTTCCAAAACGCCAAAGCCCGTGGTATGAGATTTTTGACCCGTGAAATCAAAGCAGGAACTTATGTGATTATGATCGTTGGGGTGAAGGCGGCAAGAAAGTCGCGACCAAGGACAAGCGGTGGTACAAGGATGTTGGTCTTGGATTCAAGACCCCCTCGGAAGCTATCCACGGCACGTACATCGGTACGTCTATACATTTGTCACATTTGGTTCGCAGAGTTCATGGTTATGTTTGTTCTCAGACAAGAAGTGCCCCTTCACCGGTGACGTCTCGATTCGTGGCCGTATCTTGACCGGCAAGGTTGTCTCAACCAAGATGACGCGGACAATCGTCATCCGCAGAGACTACCTGCACTACATCCCTAAATACAGTACGTTGGGAAATCACTTCAATGTCCATTCGCACTTAACTGTCTTTAACAGACCGTTATGAGAAGAGACACAAGAACATGGCGGCACATGTATCACCCGCTTTCCGTGTCGAGCTCGGTGATATTGTCACCGTCGGTGAGTGTTCATGTTCTGTTCACCCAACTCGTAACTAATTGCATCTTACGTAGGACAATGTCGGCCACTGTCGAAAACAGTAAGATTCAACGTCCTGCGTGTGTCGAAGAGCAAGGCATCAGCCAAGGCTTTTGGCAAGTTCTGAGATGGATTTTGGTTTCTATTTACCTTTTGCCACTGCATGATTTCTACTACCCATGTTACACTATGACATGAAAAATCCATCGCTGCACTATGTTAAGCACGCAAACGTGAAAGCCAGAACTGAGTCGTGCCATATATTAGTGAAATTCACGAGCGCTTAACCGAACAGGAAGTAAACAAAAGGAAACAAGGACAGCAGTGTCGCTTGATCGACAAGGTCCTCGTTGGAGAGGACTTAGCAAGTTCGCTCAACATATTCCTGTCTTCTTCCACTTTGCAAACTGGCTCCAACACTTCTCACCGCTCTCACTTCCAAGTTATCTTACAGGTCACGGTCCCAGTCTTCAGCAACACAGCCAGGCTCTTCTCGTGAATCTCAACCTCCACTAATGGGCCAACAGCAGTCTAAAAAGACAAAGAAAGGAGGCAAGGAAAAGGACAAGGACAAGGATGTGGAGCCTGCACATGAAGATTCCTTAGAAGAGCTCAATGGGACAGTTCCCCGCGGCAGTTTGTCTCGTGCGACAGGTCACCTTGCTCACACGCAGAGTGCTGCCCACGAGTATGATGCTGTTCGGAATAGTGCTCCCACTCTTAACATACCTAGCATCGGAGAACCCAATGGAAGTGGTTCACGACCATCTGGTTCGCCAGGTGCTTCCCCGATTGCTCTCAGTTCCTCCCCGAACGACCTGTCTTCCTCTTCCCTTCTCGCGCCGAGTTCGGCGCCACAAGCGCCGACTCCATCTGTGAAACCATCTCCCGCTCCACTCGACATTCCACTTACCCAAACAATCTTATCAACTTCTATGACCTCGTCATCCTTCACTCCGGGTTCAACGGCCAGTAGTTTCCCGTTGAGTGATCCTGCAGGAGGAAAGATTAAACAGTTCGACATTGACGACATGATCCAACGGCTTCTTGACGTGGGGTACACTGGTAAAGTTAGCAAATCCTTGTGCCTGAAAAACACAGAAATTGCTGCTATTTGCCAAGCGGCGCGGGATGTGTTCCTCAATCAACCAACTCTCATCGAGCTGTCTCCACCAGTGAAGATCGTTGGCGACGTGCACGGACAATATTCCGACCTCATCCGTCTCTTCGAGATGTGCGGTTTCCCTCCAGCTGCCAACTACCTTTTCCTGGGCGACTATGTCGATCGCGGGAAGCAGAGTTTGGAGACAATCTTACTACTCTTGTGCTACAAGATAAAGTACCCGGAGAATTTCTTCCTTTTACGTGGTAATCATGAATGTGCGAACGTCACTAGAGGTTAGTCGCTTGCGCATTTTCTGTGATGCTGTTGTCCTGATGTTCCTCAGTGTACGGTTTCTATGACGAGTGCAAACGACGATGTAACATAAAGACATGGAAGACATTCATAGACGTCTTCAATTGCCTACCCATTGCAGCTATTGTCGCCTCCAAGATATTTTGCGTACACGGCGGGCTATCACCTTCACTTCAATCCATGGAAGACATCAAACGCATACACCGGCCGACCGATGTCCCGGACTACGGTTTGCTGAACGATTTGCTGTGGTCTGATCCATCGGATACCGCCTTGGATTGGGAGGACAACGAGAGGGGGGTGAGCTACTGTTTCGGGAAAGCCATCATCAATGACTTCCTGGTACGGTATGACATGGACTTGATATGCAGGGCTCACATGGTCGTGGAGGATGGGTATGAGTTCTGGAACGACCGAACACTAGTGACGGTCTTCAGTGCCCCAAATTACTGTGGAGGTCAGCATTGCTTTTATTTTCCGATTCGTCCAGCACTGAAGTAGGATCTCAGAGTTTGACAATTATGGTGCTTGCATGAGGTATTTATTTTTGCGCTTGTGCGGTTTGACTTTGGATTCGATTGACCTGTCATTCTAGTGTCTCAGAGGACCTATTGTGTGCTTTCGAGCTCCTCAAACCTTTAGACGGGCCGGCACTACGGAAAGAGATGACAAAGGCCAAACGGAAGAGGTAGGCGGTCCTTCTCGTATTCAATTTTTGACCGCCATTGAATCCAAGTCTAGTCTAATGGCGACTGCAACATGATCATGGCACGCGTAGCACGCCAAGTTGATTGGGTCAAGGGCGAAAGTAACCTCACTTGCTACTGAACACTGTATATCCTCGGTGTCTTCGTATATGGGGTACAGATGCTGTTGAGATATTCAGGGCCTATGCCTGACCTTACCGCTCTACAAGTATCTTACTATCCTACCTCTACCCGTTGTGTTTAGTCCTGGTCTGTCCACCTTACCTATATCCCAGCACTTTATCTCGAGCAAGCACACTCCTTCCTGTTCGACAGCATGTACCCACGCATCCTTCTTTACCCTCCTTGCCCTGGCTGTCTTTCCTTCCAATTCGCATTATCTCGCGTCTTTCTCCTTTTGGGCTGTTATTTAAGATGTCGCATATTTCCATTTGTCTGTGCTATATAATGACGTTACTGAAAGCGCTGACAGCTGTTTTCAGAAGTATCGTATGTCGCATCTTACTTTCTACTAAGTATATGTCGTCCTTCCGTAGAGCCAGGAGCACACATGTTCTCCAGCTCTGACTTTGAAAAATGCAGCATCTCCAAATTGCAATCACCACCGGTTAACGTTTCTGGACGGACGGACCACTCACCGGCTTCTACACTCGACAGCTTTCTTCAACAGAATGGAGCATGAAATCAGATAGGCTCAGATCATCTGGTGTGACACGTCGCATGGTGTCAGTCAAGCCCAACTTTGACAAGTGACGTTTTGACGCCCAGTTGATCGATAGGGTCTTGGCTGTGATCGGAACGGCACGAACCGTCCCAGGTCTTTAAATATGATTTCTGAGCATTGACTTCCAGGCCAAGGTGATGTTCACAAATCTCAGATTGGTGAGCTCTATTCTATATCTAGGTCTACACTGTCAACTCTAGAACATCCCCGACTCCCACGGTAGAATCAGTCAACTCTAGAACATGTCATAAGCAAGCACCGTGAAAGCCCCGACAATCATGCCCGCCCCCAGTAACCCCCCGGCAGTCAGTCCAACGGAACCTAACATCAGATCCGAGATGAGTGTGAGGACGATTGTAAGTAGATTCCCAACGGAAGTGACAATCGGGCCCCAGACTCCCAGCAAGACCTAAAAATATTTGATTAAAGAAGGCAATGTGTTTTCACGACGCGTACCATGAAGCCTGCATTAAATATGACGCCTGTCGCACAAATGCCTGCAATTGCAGCAACGGTTGCCATGTTTGATGGGAGTGCAAACTCTTCAATGCCATAGTAATGTAAAATGGGCAAGGGTATCCAAAGCACGAACAAGGTGCATACTCCAATGCATGTTGTGAGAAAATTGGGATGAAGACCAAATGGAAGAGAATACGCGATTTCATCACTGGGGGGGAGAGGTGGAGACAGTGTCTCTTCATCAACGGCCTGTTCCGCTGATGCTGGGATGTGTGTATAATGCACGGACCCGGCAGCCAGCCCCGGGTCTGACGGCAGTGCTACATATTTCTTGTAGAGAACTTGGTATAAACCGTATAGCACGGATGCAACCAGGGTTAGAAGGTCGCCAATGAATGGTGCGGGAGTGCGGGCTACAATGACATCGCGGGTCATAGCTGAGGAACGAATAGTCGGCGTGCTTCCGGCATACACGATAGTGATGACTCCTGCAGTAGCGAGGAAAACGGCACACATCCGAGTGAGACCCCATTTCAGATTCAGCAGCTTGATACTGAAAAGGTAAGCGAAGAAGGCATTGGCATTCCAAATAGCAGTGACATCAGTGACGCTGGAAAATGGTTGAGCTTAGAAGTGTAAAAAGTCATGGGTGGCATACGGGGCATATACGACGGCAATAAACCACAATAGCGCAGGTGTGCTATAGAAAGCAGTCATGATAAGAACCATGACCAGAAATCGAGACAAGGGAAAATGGGATGAGTGGGCAGTCCTCGATTCTTCAGACTTTCGTAATGTCAACTGAATGGTTATAGCGCCAGACAATCCGGATAGTAGAGTATGAAAGGAATGGTGGGTCGTGAGGAGGAGATATCCGAGGTGCAATGGGAATGATAGGATGAACGACGAGTGCACGATGTAACTGCAAAATGTGGGTTCGCATGGACATGGGCAAGTCCTATGTCTACTCACAAGAGAAAAAACGAATGCTGGTATCCCAGTGTTGTCTGGACATACTAGTTGATTGAATATCAGCAATTGAACCAACACGGCGGATACAGAACTAAAGTTGCTCACCTGTGTGAGTTGAGTCTCTCCGACGAAAGCAAAAATCACTGCAACAAATGTTAGCAGCGCAGTCTTACCACCTAAACGTGGGGGAAGGACGCGGGTCATGATGGTAAGAAGTACGAATGGCGGTGAGCACTGAGCTGAGATGTCCCAATTGGGATGTTATCACTGTTCCATCTCGTGAATGGGAGTCTTCGCTTCAAAGCGCTTACTTGGATGCCTTCGGATTGCCTTTGGAGGCTTATACGTAGACATGGTACTTGCGAGTACTACATTGGATTCAGAGATTCAAAAAGACAATCTAACACGTGACCATAGCTTGAACTCATTCTCTTCCTTTGCTTTCTCGAAACTTTCCTAGTCTCATCATGTTGAGAGCCTTACTAGCCTCAAGTAGGCCACTACTAGCGCGTTTGCGCGTCCCTACTATTCCTCACTCACATAATTCTCCATTCGCAATATCACCACTTGGCCCCACTGCAATACCGTCCGCCGCGCGTGGAATGAAAGTGCGGTCATCCGTGAAGGTCATGTGCGACGGGTGCAGCGTTGTTAAGCGCAAAGGGAGAGTGTATGTCGTGTGTTCCAAAAATCCGAAACACAAGCAGGTGTGTTGTTGAATCTACTCTCGTCCCCACTTTGATTGACTCTCCTGTAGCGTCAAGGATAACCTACGTTCTTGAATCTTGCGAACCATTTTGGTAGAATGCGGATAGAGGTGGAGGATCGTTTCTGTCAGGAGATATAATGCTATCCTATTGTTATTGACGAAACCACATTTGAAACTCGTAACTAACTCCATTTTCCTCCTGTATCCCGGCTGGTACGTCAAATCCAGCCCATTTCACGAGTTCATCATGAGATGCTCTCTTCCAAACTGCTTTTCCTTCCTTTCCTGCTTCCAGGAAGTCTGGCATATGAACGTCACATTGAGGGTAATCAGGTGCAATGATCCTCGTCAAGAGGATACGGTCGGCAATGCATGACATCGGGTTTGAAGATGTAGGATTTAGAGTCTCCGAGATCAATGATACTCCACCGATAATAAAACGTCGGTGTATATCAGCCTGAGACGTTAGCTCAACCGCCGAAGGCAAGCTTGAGCAAAGGTGAACTGGAGCTGACAGCCTGGAGGATGTCCTTATTGTGTTCTATGAATAAATGGCAAAAGAGAGTGAAAAGCAGACGTACAGTTCATAGTCCCCGTTGTGACTAACGACCACGTTGAAGCGTTTGGAGAGAGGCTTGAAATTGGCTGGTATGCTCTCCCATGTCTTCCGCCCCATGATCACCGCGTTTCTCTGTCCCTCAGGTGCGCTGGATGTGACCCGGGCAAAATAGGCCATTTCCTTCGACAACCGCCATGGAAGTTTACCACTTTGGCCGATACCGTTTGATTTCGTGGCAGCGACGATGATCGTAAGATGTGACATGATCTTTTGAGAAAAAGAAGTAGTACTGGCACTGGCAGATATTAGATACGCCACATTGAACCCTTTACATAAATTTGATGTTACAAAAGTTCTAAAGTATGTATTCCTAAGGATAAATATCCTTGTGAGTAGTCTCGTCACTGGCACTTGAGTGATGAGGTAGAACGTTTACAGGCCACTACTGGAAGGTGAGGGGTGATATACTGGACCAACTTTCGTTCGCGCTTGCGAGAGTGTTGAAAAGGGTATTAGGGCTATGTGGATAAATGGGACTGACATGGCCTGAGATAGATTCTCGCCATGCGCATAAATGGCTACGAAGGTCAGAAATCTGGAATAACACTAAAGGCAAGCGAAAGTCCAAGCAGCCCGGCGAGTAGGATCAAACAACTCAAAGCCCAGCCTCTCGTTATCATGGTTGCATCTAGCTTGCAATACATTTGGAAGTGTATGTCTGACAGTATAATAATAGGTCCATGCATTTGACGATGTTTCCAGGTAGACGCAACAATCTTACATTAATTCATAAAGCCTGAAAACATGAACTTGGTTTGGTTTTCCGGCAGGAAAGGCAGTAGCGACGTACAAATGTTACAATGAATGCGTCGATGGATTAATTAGCAAAAGCTTGAATGCCAGTCATCGCCTTTCCAAGGATGAGGCCATGGATATCCTGCGTGAAAAGAGTGTTCGTTGTCAGCTCAGGCGCCCAAGTGGAGATGTCAATCGGAAGAGACTAACGTATGTCCCTGGAGGCGTGTCAGCAATCACTTCAAGTAGCGGCGGACAAGCCACGTACCTTCATAAGTATTTACAACCTGCAAATTTGCGACATGTCTGCCGACATGGTATCTTTCAATAGAGATGAAGCTTAGCTCTTGCATGATATTCGCATGATACCACATACTCATCCGATGATGCATTCCCGCCAAGTATATCCAAAATGACTCGACAGTGCTGAAGAGCCTTTCCACAGTTATTACGCTTCACCATACTAACCATTTCGGGGGCCAGCTTGCCGGCGTCCTTCAATCTTCCGATCTGCACGCTGGCCTGCAAGCCAAGAGCAGCTTCAGTTTGCGCGTCCACGAGCTTCTTCTGGATGAGCTGGAAGGATGCCAGCGGTCGCTTAAATTGTTTGCGCTCAAGCGCGTACGCGAGGGTCTTTTGGATACAATCCTCGAGAGCCCCCATTACACCCCATGAAATGCCATACCGAGCACTATTGAGACAGGAGAAAGGCGCACTAAGGCCTTGCCCATGCGGGAGCAATGCATCATGCCCCACGTTAACAGAGTCCATGAAGATCGAGCCAGTCAACGATGCCCGAAGTGCAACTTTATTCTTAATGGCTGGTGCTTCCAAACCTTTCACACCCTACCAATTATTTAGAAGTGATATAGAGACGAAACAATAAATCATGGAACTTACTTTCTCTAGAATAAAGCCTCGGATTTTGCCATCCCATTTACAGCGAGCCCATACAATAAAGACGTCACTATTGCGCTTGCAGATCAGTAGAGAGCGTAAAAGGTTGACAATGGAACATACGCCACAGGTGCATTTGAGATCCAAGTCTTGCTTCCATTAAGGATGAAACCACCATCAGTTTCTTCGCATGTCGTCTCCATCCCAGCTGGGTCGGAACCGTGATTTGGTTCAGTCAGTCCCTGTTGAAATTGTCACTTTGTACACAAAACTTCACGTGCAGTGGTCTCATACAAAACAGCCAACAAGCTCTCCCTTGGCTATATAGTATGAGTGCCTGTACCCCACCACGGTGCAAAGTCCTACCTAACCGAGGAAGATATTTCTCCTTCTGCGCATCAGTACCGAATTCGTTAATGGGGTGCATGACAAGCGATGACTGGACAGATGCCATCGACCGATAGCCGGAGTCGACGCTAAATGTACGAGGATCAGAGAAAATAATCACCAAATGCACGTTACAGACCGCTCGATTTCTCTCGCGATGAGGCCGTAAGCCACATTGTTCACTCCAGCGCAACTATAGCCTTTGATAGTCGGTCCAAGCAAGCCCAGTTTACCCATTTCAGGTAGGATGTCATGGTCGAATTCTGGGTGGACGATGAATTAGGAAAGATAGGACGAACAGTACGTCTTACTTTCAGTCCGCCAGCCTTGCAGCACACGGGGAGTGAGATTCTCCTACTAGACGGATTATCACACTGTGTTATGGACGTAAACTAGGCGAACTTGCCTGACAGTACTCGCGAGCAGTGTCACTTGATGGGTATGAGCTTTACGTTCACTGAAGACACACCATCTTAAGACGTACCGTATGGCAATTTCCTCTTCCGTTAGTAGAGACTCCAAGTTCAGTGGATCCTAACAAGCAGTAGCCTTGAGCTGATTACTATCACTGAACGCAAATTGGACTTACTTCATGGTTATATTTCGCATATCCTGATGCTATTGGGTGGAAGTTGCCAATCATGACCCACAAATCACTCTTGTACTAACCTGGACGTCTCCCATTGAGGGTAAACCTCGTCCATGTCCAATGGGAAGGATATCCCAGCCGACGAACGGAACGCGCAGAGAACAACACAGTCATTCTCTTGGTATCAACCTGATATCTTTTCTTTGATTCTCTTATGTTGTGGCAGAATGCAGAAGATGGCACAGATCCGAAGGCTGAAGCTTTGAAGAGTGTGCGGGATTCGTTGTGGGGTCAGATGCTAAACCGGAACGGAGCTACACGGGCCTATAGCCGAACAGCCGATACTATGTAGCCAAGCGTGGTATTTACCCTACATCCGAGTCTCACTAAACTTTTGCACTGTGCAGGTTCTTCTGGGACAGATGAATCACAAAATCATGTGCTATATCGACTGCCATCATGCGTGCATGAGGGTCCCTAGTAGTACTTTTGTTACAAGAAAATGATCTATTCCGAAAGCGTTGAGAACATGCAGAGTAACTGACTGGATACTAGGATACAAGTCAATGATCAATCCCACTTCTTCCACTCACTACCGGCTGGCGGCTTCACTTCGACGCGACTCTTGCCCACTTCCTCCCAATTTGTACTAAGGGTAGTTCCTCCACTTTCTTGGAAGCTCTTCATCATTGCACGTTTGGCGTCATCATCTGCATCTCCGAAGATCTTTTGGAAAAAGGTGTTGACAGCGGCGTCACCGCCAGCGTTCGGGTCCTCATCAGTAGTCTTCTCCTTATCTGAGTTGAGAATCTTGGTGGTAAGTTCCTCCCAATTCTTCTTCGGCTTAGCCCTGGCCTCAGAAACCGCTGGAGAAGTGGTTGGTTCGATAGGGGTCGAACTCTGGAGAACTACTGAACATTAGCGTGCGCCTTAGAGGATTAAGTTAGACAGTGAGTACGAACTGTCTGGAGCATCACCGATAATACTTCCCCAACGACCTTGAGCCAATTTCACGAGACGGATCTCGACCTTGACTTTGCCGACCGTGAAATCACACTTCTCCGGGTCAATCTGTCCTGTTAATGGTTGGAAAGATAGATTCTTCTCGCCATTTTCATAGCTAATCTATCAATACACTGAGCATTGGATCACGGAAAATAAGATAAGTTATTCACCTGGCGTGGCTCAAATTTAACGGAAACATGTGCAGGATCAGCCCCTCGGTCGAAGATAGAGATGGTCAGTTTCTCGTCTGTCTCATAAAATTCATGCCTTTATGAAGTCAGTCAGACATAAAGTGTAGTAATGTCAATCTCACCTCAGGGATGACATGGTTCAAGTGAAGATGCAGTTGTAGTTCCGCGAGATCAGAATCACTGCAGAACTTTCCAGCAAGTTACCTTTGTAGGTCACGTGAACTATCGACGCGGGATCGACAAACTTTTAACTTAAACTCAACTGTCCGTCGATCGACAAATGACAAGGAGGTTTGAAGCGCGTTCGTGATCACTGCGATCCAATTGTCATCATGATCAAAGATAGTGTATATCATGACAGTACGTTGCCAGCCCTAACTGGAAATCAAAAGAAGGACAAACAGGCAACTGATGCCATATCACCCCGCACTACGACGTCATCTTCTTTCAGTCACCAACCATGTCTGCGATACCCAAGGCCGTTTTGTACTATAGCCCCCACTCTGTATGGTCTTCCGCAAGTAAGTATTTCACTAACATCAACTATCCTCGCTCTCCACAACTACTCATATCGTTTCATCTCCTGCCAGCACTTCTTGCGCTGTGAGTTCTTCGTGAATTAATGTATGACACTCAATCTGTTATCCATCTACAGGTACGAAAAAGGGTACGGAACGGAGGAAGTTGATCTCAAGGTTGTCGACACTGGTACGTCTAGAGTATGACGAAGGGTCTGACATAGGCCAACGTGCATTCGTATTAGATA
Source organism: Rhizopogon vesiculosus (assembly GCA_001882365.1). Lineage (NCBI taxonomy): Eukaryota > Fungi > Basidiomycota > Agaricomycetes > Boletales > Rhizopogonaceae > Rhizopogon > Rhizopogon vesiculosus. Next base: position 16,490 of record LVVM01001623.1, read on the forward strand.
AGGGGGAGGAGTTTTCTCCGACCTTCCTAAGGCTGAGCCCCAAAGGTAGGATTGGGCACCTTCCGTGTTACGAATTGTTCATTGTGCATCAGCCATGGTACCGACTCTTGTTGTACCCCTCCGCGGCTCTCTCGCGTCCGATATGGAAAGCCGCTTCAAGGCCGTTTCAGAAACGAAAGTATGTTGGCTTCCATTGGGGCAGCTCCCGTTTGCTAACAGGAAGAGAAGGCACTGATCGAATTCCTGGACAAATCTCGTTCTGCAACATCTCACACGCACACTACCTCGAGCGCTCCAGCCCCATCGTTATCTCCTGCGACTGTCGAATTCGCCAATGTATCTAGCAAGATCATAGACATTATTCAGGCTGATGATGTCTCTCCCGACCGTTTGCAGTACTTGAATGCCCGCGATCGCGCCTCACTTCAAGAGCTTGGAAAGTCTGTGGTCCCTGTCCTCGAATCCAAACGATCTGCGATCGTAGGATATCTCACTCAGTGTGAAAATGGAGCCATCCGGATGTCCGAAAAAACCAAGGCATTCTGGCGCGACAAAAGGATGGCGATCGAAATTGTACTGAGAGTTTTCAGCGGAGAGGATGTCGACGAGTATTTGGCGCGTTCCAAGGATATGTGGGAGGTCACAATTCCTGGAGTCCTCACCCAAGTGAATAAGGAGTTGATCGGACCCTATGCATTAGGTTTGTCAAAATTCTCCATTCTGCTGCCTTGCTCAGGTCGTAATAATGTAACGGAAAACTAGGTGATCAGGTCTCTATTGCAGACCTTCACTTCAGCGCTTGGTTCTGTCACCTAGTCAAACTGGCGGGCGGAAGCCCTTCTGATGATGGAGATACTGCCGTAAAGAAGGTGGAAGGACACATTGGAAATGGTTTTATCTTGCCGGAAGACTTCTTATCTTCGGCTTTCAGCCCTTTTACAGAAGAGAAACCGGCGTTGAAGAGTAGGTTGGCAGCATTTTGGGATGCAATGAGCACAAGGCCGAGCTGGAAGAGAGCATATGCGCTGTAGACTTTTCTTGTAATCGGCACAACTCCTGATATATGTAGATGCTTTGCATTGCATAGTACCAGCTTGCATGACAGAGTCCTCTGCCCAAATGTTGAACGTTTCTGCCTTGACATTATGCAGTGTGCACAGATAAATATGAGGTTTGTAGACTTCGTTAGGAGGCAGACAGGCTAGGTCACTGCGGCGCAGGACCGCAGGAGCTAAGTTGGCACTATAAGGAGGCAGCTGAAGTGGCAGTGCAGAGTAACTCATCTTCCAACTCCAACTCAAATCCTGCGAGGGACTGCTCGCTGCAACTAAGGACGCTCATATCACTTCATAGCAGGAAAAGTTCTATACTGAAAAAACCAGTGTTCTACACGTTCTAGTTATCGCGTTATTGATACCGTGGTTGTCAGAGGTTGGCTAAATTTGCAGGCCATTTCTTTGCGGCTTGTCTTCCACGCTCTTTTCCAATGCCATGGCCGGCATTGTCTCCCACTCATTTCGAGCCTTCAACTAACGAAGGAGACGACATTCTCTCAGGCATCGACTTCAGGGAGACCCTCAGTAGCGGCCCATCCAACGGTGCTATCTTACCCTTATCCGAGCGTGCAGAGACTGGATACCCCGATATAATGTCTGGCAGGTCGTCTTCGGATTCCTCGTCATCTGCGACAGCAACGCCGTCTCGCGGTCCTTCACCTTTGCCATTTTCTCGGCATTCATCATCTCCATCAGAGACTGAGTCCAACTCACCACTGCTTGGCCTTGGAAGATATACATCCTCAAGAGAGGGCGGCTGGAATTTGCGCGCCTTAGTTTCGAATTCTTCAAGAAGGCGTAAACGAGAAGGAAGAAAATGGAGGGCATTCAAGAGTGGTTTGAGACGTATTGTTAGACATCCGCTATTCCCTCGTCAACCGCTTACCATTGTGCGTGTTTCCTCTTATGTATTTGATTCCATGTTTCTGACCATTTGATAAGATTTTTGCTCTCCTGATGTTTACCATTTTCGCCATTTCTCTTACATTATTCTTGCTGTATATCTTGAACCCAGACAAGGAACCTTTACCCTGGAGAGCATATTGCACTATCCCGCCAACAACATCTGTCCCTCCGCGCTATCGTACGACATTACCATACCCCTACATCAATCCCCTTCCCAAAGCTATGCCACCATCATTCCCACCTGACGACCTTGATACACTACCGCCTGCAGGGTTATTCCTAGGTGTCTTCTCCATGGATTCCTCACTAGAACGCAGGATGCTGATTAGAACAACGTGGGCGACACACCCGCGCAGCCGCAATGGTGCAGGAGAAGGAGACGATGGGATGGGCACCTCGAGGACTGTGGTGCGTTTTATTCTTGGACAGCCCCGTAAAGGATGGGAAAGACGTATTCAAACAGAGATGGAGAGTAAGTGTACATTACGGTGGCCTGTCGCGTGTGAACTCTGATGCACGTTTTTGCTTAGTGTTCAATGACATTATCATCTTGCCCTGCCCGGAAAACATGAATTCCGGCAAGTCGCATGCATACTTTACGTGGGCGGCATCGAATGCGTGGGTCCCCCCAGTCTACTTTAATACCACGCATCCCATGCCGGAGTTCTCGTACTCAACTCAACATACCCCTGCCCTGCGTCCAGCACCCCATGATTCCTACTTGGTTTGGCAGGACAGTGCATCAGGTCACCCAATGCCTTGGGTGCGACCTGATTATGTGGCTAAAGTCGATGACGATGCTTTTGTTATGTTGGCTGAGCTCGAGGCGCGTGTGAGGATAGAACTGCACGCGATAGCGCAGAGGCCATACGGCATGCCTTATACTTCGCCAGCCTCGGCATCCGCCAGAGTGGAGGTTGAATCGTCGACACCTGTCGATACCCCTTTATCAACCATGGTCGAGCAAGAGAAGCGCGATGAATCACTGGATGACCCATTGGTTTACTGGGGCTACCTTGTCAAAGAGAAGTTTATGGCTGGCGAACTGTATGCCTTGAGTTGGAGTTTAGTCGATTGGCTTTCAAAGGATCAGACCGTGAAAGGCCTTACAAAAGGCACAGAGGACAAATTGACCGCTAGGTGGATGTCACTACACCCACGTGCGGGGGAGATCCGCTGGTCAAGCGACCATTGCTGGATATATGATCATCCCCGCTCAGGGACTGTGTGAGTCAAATCGCTTGTCTTGCTGACATTCCTGTGATGACTTTTCTGTAGATACTCTCATGGCTTCCTATTTCCCTCTGAAGTCTCTCGCATCAAGAAGTCTGTTTTGTCATACCTCGAGAAAGTGTCCAGTAACTCATCGACCGGGACGATTCTGCCGTCGAATCCAGCTGCTGGAACTTCTCCAACACCTTCGTCATGGGCGCACTCTAGTGTTTCGACATTTGGGACCCAGTATCAGCAGCCCCTACAAGACATGGACTTCGCTCATACTGTTGAAGCACTAGTTGAGGGAAGCGATATGTCCAAGCTGCAAGAAGGTACGGTACCAATTGTTCCTTGATAACAAGCGCGTATTGAGCGTGACCGGCTGTAGGGATATCTACCGGCGCAGAGCGAGCATGGCACAACCGCGAGGGACGCATCACACGATACGAGAGCAAGCGCGTCGGTGGAACTATTGTGGTGCATTTCATTAAGAAGCACGTGTGGTTCTTGGAGACTGCACTTGCTTTCTTAGAAGGTGATAATTTTTCTGAGGCTGAACTCGAGGGTCTTAATACGGACAATGACCGACTTAACGTGGGTTTGTCGTCAGTATGGACAGATAGTTCGGTTTTCAAACAGACGAATGCAAGTGCTGCGTTGTGATGACTGTCAATATTGCTATCTGGACTTTTCGTCGATCAATTGTATTTATGATTGCTGAGCGCGGAGTCCGGGAGCATCATACTCCACTGTGCTCCGACTACTTGATCGCCGCTCACAATTCCCTCGCGAAAAATTATTGCCCGTAATATTACCACCGATGTAAAAATATAAAACACACATAGCAAAAGTAGTAGGGCAGAAATGCAGGGCTAGGTCTTTAGTACCCATCCAACAGCAATGATAAAGGAGCAGGTTGATCATCAGGCATTGTTAAGGGTTGTTTGTCTTGCAATCTGTTCAGCACTGCTCTTCTGATGGTTCCCTCCCATCGCCTAAACCACTCCCCTTCTCGCAGTCCAACCACACGCGTCCGTCCGCCTGAAGGGTCAGCCAGGGAAGAACTTTGGGCGGCGGCATCGAGGACCTCGACTGCATCACGGAAGGGACTCTCCGTGTGCCCGATATCTTGAGCAAATTGCTGTACTGGCGCAACTTGCTCCACGCGCTTCAGCGCATATGCACCACCACATACGTCCCAACGTCCACCACCACGTGGGTGAAAACGCCTCAACAGCCATATAAAGGGGTATATGAGCGTCAGAAAGAGTAGAAACTTGATCCAACGGTTCGAAAGAGCCCGAGAGAGGCGGTTATGCGACCGGATAGATACGATACCTTCGGATGTTTCAAATTCGACAGACAGATCACCACGATAATGGGTAGCGTTGATGACGGAAATAGCAGCAAGTCTGATGGACTCGAAGTTCCAACCATAAGCTATCTGTGAACCGAGTATGAGAACTCTATGTGGATGAGGTCGCTGAAATATCTACCGACCTTACGATAGTTAAATTCTTTCAAGTACTTGCGACTAGCACAATAGTCATCTGCCCACTGACGTAAAGTCCATGATGATTTGAGGACACTGCTCGCATGCATGACATATGGCTGGTCCTCTCTCCATGCGTAGTCGCTTCCGATCCAAGGAGGGAACCCCCTGCTTTTGCGGTCGGAGTCCCACACCTCGGAAGCCTTTACTTCCGACTTCTTTGCTTTCCGTTTATCCTTGCTGATGCCTACTTCTTGGTACATACGCCCTCTATATGCAGGGGTGGAATCTGCGCATGACCAATGCGTTGGCTCTCCGACTATGTGTTGCCCTACATCAATGGAAAATTCAAAGTCTGTTATACGCTCGGTATACTGCTCAGACTTCATCTTAGCGTGTCCGTTGTGATGTGAGTGTACGAGTCGTGTGTGAGTTTCGCTGTGCGACCCTCTGCATCGCAAGATGACAGTGGGTGGTGTTGATGCTTGTGAGAGCAAGAAACGGTAGAGGGCCTCGCCTAGAAGAGTTTAGAAAGTGAAGACATTAGCACCAATTGCAACGTACCATCATCATTGAGGTGAGAGTCATGGGAAATGATGTCACCAGAGTGAGAAGTAAAGAAATCGGCATCGTAAGGAACGAAAGGAGGCGGTTCCTCGCCACCTACCGGTGTAAAAGTGTCGCCCTGTGAGAACTGCAGAATATGGTCTCCAACACTTTCCTCAAATGTTGGCGGAGGCTGATGCGAAGCGGAAGCAGATGAGGTTGCATGTGGGTCGTCGTTGACGGAGACAAGATATTGCTTGTTCTTACCGGTTTCTTCTGCACCGATGAGCATGTCGTGGTCGTCGTGGTTGGTGAGCAGCTGTTTTGGGCCCAGGACAACTAGGAACAAGGTACGTTTTGGATTTGACACCGGTACTGGTTTGGGAGACCACGCACTACACAGGATAACAATGTTACGTAAATGCTATTATAAGTTTGTTAAGAATAAAATGGATTGCAGCGTTGCAGCAGCCGGGCATTTGAACCCTACAGCTACTTTCAAACCGTGCAAGGTGCGTTCATGTAGTCCTAGTCCCTGCATAGGTTGACCTCGCTATCATCCTCTGAAGTAGCTTGTATCGCCTTGCACGCGATGTTCCTATAGGCTATAAGCTTCGTTCATCAAGCTAGGCCCAAGAGTGAGTGTCTCTTTTTAAATTGCCTTCTTTCAAGCGCTTCGCCTTTCTTCTATCCTTCTAAGCAACTTTTTGTGATCAGCCCTGAAGTCCTTCCTTGAAGTTCTGATCGAGGTCTTTTTGTTTTCGAACGGCCTTTCCTGCTGAGCCCCGAGCGGTGTCCGGCTGCCGGCAGTGCATGTTGGGCCTTGGCAGCCTTGTCCTCTTACACCATTTCTCCTCCATCCTTTCCTCGTCCTCTCTGACTCCTCTCTGATCATATTGCTCGTTTCATCATACTCCTCAACGACGCGCCTTTCAAAATCCCGACAACATTGTTGAATGTCCTTGACGTCATATTCCACATCTGTACCTGGAACTCTCCCGCCAACTACATTGCAATCGTCCCCTACACCCACAACCTTGGACACTTCGGTATCAATGTCCTCGTCTTCTTCGGACACTTCGTCTTCGTAAGTTTCCTGGTCATCATCCGGTCTCTCTTTGACCCATTACGCAGTGTCGTGCCCACTACTACAGAATCCAGCAGTGTATCGTCATTGACTAGTAATTCTCCATCATCGACCAGTAATTCTCCATCATCGACCAGTAATTCTCCATCATCGACCAGCTCTTCTCCAACCCTCACGACGAGCCTTACTCCTTCCCTGACGTCCATGTCTTCCGGTACGGTGCCACTCACAACTACCGCATCCTCGGTGTCTCCGACTAGCGCAGGTACAAGCACAACGTCTTCTACACCAATAACTAGTCAGTCATCTATATCCACAACAACAGGTGGTGATCCCACCAGCTCATCACAAACGACTTCTTCACAACCACTGACAACGTCCTCTTCAGCAACGCCAACTTCTTCATTACCAACCACAACTTCATCATCGCCAACGCCAACTTCCTCATCGCCATCGCCAACGCCAACTTCCTCATCGTCAACGACAACTTCGTCAGTGTCAACGTCCTCATCATCGTCTACCACGAGCACACTACCAACTACAACCAGTTCACTTCCACCGACATCAACTTCATCCATACATGAGCCTCCACCTTCGCCGCCTAGTACCACATCGTCTTCGGTCACGACGGTCTCAGTGGTGTTCGTGTGCTCCTTGCTGATATGCGTCATTGACTGACGTATCTTGTTCATTTTTTGTAGTACAACATTAGAAAGCACCTTTTATATCACCACAACGAATAGCCAAGGACAACAAATGACGTTGACACCCTCTATTGTCACAGAAGTTACAACCTCCACAGATGCAGCAGGAGCTCCTACAACCATTACAGTGGGAGTTGCAAATCCCACCCTTGAGCCCAACAATGGGACGTCATCGGATTCCACGTCAGCTCTCCTGTTTATCAGTCATTATTCATGCTCACGATGCTGCAGGTTCTTTCGCAATACCGGCGCCGTGGTCGGCGTCTTCGTTGTGGTCGGTTTGGCCGCTGCATCCATCGTGCTCTGGATATTCTTTTACATCCGACGTAAGAGTCGTATGAGACGGATTGACCGTGACACCGAAGTTGAGGCAGCGGTTGCTGCCGCCGGCTTTGGTCGAGCTCCTTTGGACGATGACAATAATGACCGTGGTGCACGGTCACCACCAAATTCAAGTTCTCAGTATTCGACGCAGATGGGGCAGCGTGGGGGCCTCTCGGGCTATATGGCCGGTGGTCCTATCCGGTCAGTTTCAGGAGTAGTATTTGATGACGACAACGCCGCATTTAACCCATACGCTGGCTACGCAACCGAATCTCGACCCAGCACTGTGGGCCTTGGATATGTTCAAGCTCGCACTGCCAGTCCTCCGCCGGGAGCTGGACTTTCTGGTCCAGGAACAGATGACATGGGCGATTCCTCTCGGGATAGGAAAAGCTCCTACGGGCACACTCATAGCGTTGGAAGCTATGAGCCTCTACTTGCCGCATACACACATGGATCTTCTGCAGAGCGAGGTGCTAACTCCCCACCTACGCCACCCCCGAGGAACCCGCGACGCCTTATCGATGCATCTCCAGACAATCGTCCTAATGTTTCTTCCCTTCCTGGTAATTCATCAGATGGAAGTGCCGATGATAGGTTGGACCCTGACATTCGGAGGCGAACCAGGTCAGATAGCCTTGATTCAGACAAGCTCAGGGATGATGAAGACTACAGTCGTCCGGTGCTCACTGTAAGCTTTTTCCGCTTTGTTTTGTCTCGAGGCTGTGCTCAGATTTTGCAGGTCCGCAACATGCCTGATAGTCGCAGTACGCATTCTGCACTGTGATGAACGTTCGTGTCTGCAGTTTGGCTTTGCATTCCTTTTTGGAAGAAAAAAACTCGCTATTGTCATTAATGTTGGACTATGACTGATTTGTTGGGCAGATATCATCATCTTCCGCTCTTACATACCGCATCCACATTTTGTATATCACCACAAGCCATGGACATACACGGACGATTGTTGCTCACGATCTTCATACTTAGTCCTCAACTTAATCTTGTTAGATTGCGGATCCATCATGTGGTGCTACACCTCGGCGTGCTTTTCCGATATTTCTAAGGCCCTATCTCGTGGAGCGTGTTCATCTATTTGCATTCACTTATCATTATCCTATGTCACAAGGACAGAATTCTCTCAGGCTGCCACCGCTGATACTGCACCGTTCCCGTAGGACTTCCTTTGGCTTATGAGGTATACCTCGCTGGTTGCAACACCTTCCGTTCTACTTACGTTCCCCGTTCATGAGTCAGGTTCCTATCCACGACACCCCGATACTAGGCATGGCAACGCGTCCCAAGGTTTCAAAGGCCATTGAATATGGAAATCCAGCCAACTTCTGGGTCGAATATCCTTCAGGTCTTATGGACCTCACGCGCTCGCAGCACCTCATGGCTGATGCGGCGGAACCATCCTTGGTAAGCTCGGCGCAGCTCGACATCCCGGTAAATGGCGACCGTACCATCCGAGTGGACAAATCCAAGACAGCTGCAGTGATCATTGATATGCAGAAGTAACATGCCATCCCTCTCTTTTGCTTGAATGACGTATTGATGACGGACAGCTTCTTCCTGCATCCCGAGCTCAGAGACCATCAAACCGGGTTGAAGTGCGTGGATCCGCTCTTGAAGGTCATCGCTCCGCTCCGAAAGCAAGGAGTGAAGATACTTTGGGTGTATGTTAGATCGATATTGCATAAGATATTATTCACCCAAACGGAGATAGGAATTGGGGCCTCACTGACCACGAGCTGCAAACTATTCCCCCTGCCTTGGTCAGGGGATTCATGAAGGGAGGCCACGGAGGAATGGGTTCTGAAATGCCTGGCAACTTTGGCAGATTGCTCATGCGAGACGCCCGTAATTCGGAGTTATATGGCCCCTTGCAGGAGGAGTACCTGAAGGGACAGAAAGAGGGGACCGATGTTTGGATTCACAAGAACAGGTCTTGCAGTTTCCTACATTTGTTCCTATTTTGCAACTGAGCGAGAGTGCAGGATGAGTGGCTTATGGGGCCATCAGACAGCATTGGACCTCTACTTGAAAGAGAATGGAATTACAACGTTACTTTTTGGAGGTGTGAACGCCGACCAGGTGAGAACGCAACTTTTTTCACACTTTTCCTGTTGCTCAAGTTGTGTTAGTGCGTTAGTGGAACCCTCGTGGATGCTTACTTCCAAGGCTATGATTGTGTCCTGGTTGAGGATATCACTGCGACAACTTCTCCAGCTGGTGGATTTGAGAACGTCATATATAACGCTGGGGGCGTGAGTGTTTTAGTTGTATCGGTGGTAGATTCAAAATTAAACGACTCGAGAACAGTCCCAAGGTTTCGTCACCAATACGTCGAATATCATCAGTGCTAGTGGTTGATTTTTTGGCATTAGCTAGCACATGAGGTTAGCTAAGGATGCAAATTCCAGCTCTTTCTGTCATCCAAGAAGCTACATAATGATGTAGCGGTTCGCACGTTTCACGCTGCGGTTAGCCGTGCCTATTAAACACGACGAACACCATTTTGCTATCAATGGTATCCGTCAACGAACAATGCTGCAACTTCAACTCACATCGATTTAGTACTATCGATTTTAGTGCCTAGACTTCGACAGGATGGTAGTGAATCTGTGTTAAACCTTGAGAAATTGGAATTCTGACAGATAGTCCTACTTCATTCCCCGTAACGCATGCACCTTGAAATGACCAACGAGGAAGGTTTTAAAAGAGCTCTGCCCCGCGATCTAGTGGGACAAGAATGAAGAGTGGACATAGGTGACATAGTAGTGTTTTCTACTGCTGTCAAGGTTTTGTTGCACGGCGCGGGTTGCCCGGACGCGTGGTATGGAGACAAAGAGGAGCCTCTTTCTGACTGGCAGGAATAATGGGGACATCTTGAGCTTCCATCAGCGTCGAGAGGAAGAGAAGATGACGAAATCCATGAGTAAACAACAATGATGATGAATACATGTATGGGAATAGATGAGAGATGTCATATGAAGTGTCTATACTTGCCGTTTAGGTACTGTGAATCAATAAACGCAAGAGTGAATAATGTGCAGTGTAAGTAGAATATGTGACCGAAGCAGAAAAGAAAAGAATGGTATAACAGAGATGCATAGGTGCAGTCACACGAGGCATGGGTAGCCCTCGAACTCACCATCCGTCAATAATCACTAGCAGCATTTGCCAGATGGCACCCAACCCTTTAATCGAAGTTTGTCCGGGCGGCGCCTTCGAGCTCCGCTAAGACTCCCAAAACTAAGATGGCTGGAGCTTGTCACTCTCCGGAGGGCACGATCTCCATAGCTGACACCACTCCCGGCTTTCTCGGGATCTAAGATTCCCGACTCTATGGAGAGTAGAATGGACCTCGCAGCAAGTAGAAATGGAGCTTCGATGTTATCGCCAGTTAATGAAGAAGCCTCAAGAAAGTGGACATCTTTGAATAATGTTAGCACATGTAACACGGAAGAGCAATGGGTTACCATTCTCCGCTGCCCATCGACTAGCTTCCGCCCACTCCACTTCACGGTCATCCTCCATGTCTGACTTATTTCCGACCAGGACTGCAACTAAATGCGGGCTTGCTAAAGCCCTGGCGTCAGTTAGCCACTGGGACATGTTCAAAAAAGAATCGCGACTGCCAGTAAAAGCTATGAGGGTAAAGACGGTGAATATTGATAAATGCACCAACTTCGTGATGTCATACACAAGAATAACCCCAGCCGCACCGCGGTAGTAGCTACGCGTTACTGAACTGTTCGCCGTGCTAGTGTCAGGATTGGAAAAAATTATACCAAAATGCGCAACGAACCGGAAGCGCTCCTGACCGGCAGTATCCCATAGCTGTGAAGGCTGTAAGAGATGGACGATTATTGAAGGGGATGACACACTTGAAGCTTTATCCTCTTCTCCCCTAACTTCACTGTTCTACTAGAGAACTCCACTCCGATGGTATGTTGAGAGTGGTCCTTAACTGTGAGGCGGCCTGAGACTGAGACCCCATAGAGAAGCGGACAACACACATGCGTTGTGAGTGAAATGGTGCAACAAGCACGATTTGCCTGTCCCTGCCTCTCCTATAAGTGCAATGAGTGTTGCTCCGAAAGTCCCGAAAGTCGGTTGTTAAGGCTCGTGCGACACACCAATGATAATGTATTTCATTAAGAAATCTGAAATTTGATGAGCGAAAGCCCAACTTGACGGATTTAAACAAACCGTATGTTTCCAATAGTTCCGTAGCATCTATATCATACTCGTCGAGCGCCATAGACATAAGGGATAAGCTTTAAGTAGCGGTTGAAGCAATTCAACAGCACTACGCAAAGGGAGATTTCAAAATTCCCACGATCTACAATTACATAATGACACAGCTTATCTACCAGCCCTTCCATGGGATCCAAACGTCGACCACTTTGTCACTTCCTCCTTCCATGTCTGAATCGATGATGTAGTACCATGGGTGAGCAGCCGCTATCAAGCAAGCATGCTGCCCAACAATCTCCACAATTTCTCCGACCTTCAAGGTAGGATCTATGTGACCTGACTCCGCGTTCGGGGGAACTTGGACCAATATCCCGTGCTCCTGCGAGATTCTTCCTAACTTCCAGGACTTGCCAATAACCTCTCCGAACCCTGGAATCTTACCCGTGTCTTTGCTCATAGCTATGCCACCAGCATCGCACAACGCCTCGTCTAGCCCATCTTTTCCTCTTCCAGGGTAGTAGGAAATGACACTGGATAAAACTTTCTGGGAGATTTGACTACGGTCAATCAAATTTGTGTGTACCTGCTGGAGATCGAGCATAGTATAATTTCCTGTATAAATCACGTTTAATCCATTCGCGTTTTTAGATGAAGCTGGCGTACCTGTATGCAGCTCTAGTGTTCCATTAAGCGCAGACGTCATCTTCAACCTGGATGCCGCAGTTGCGCTATGAGCGGTCGGAGTGGATCCTACAGAAAGGATGAATGGCTGATTGTGGGCCTCTCTCAGGCTGTTGTCCGACTCTGCCAGAACTTCCAAGGCCATGGTAGCTGCGTCATTGGTGACACGAACTTCTCCAGTTAAATACATGGTAGCTTGCTCCAGTGATGTCGATCCGTACGAGTTCCCGGCGTGGGTATAAAATCCGAACACTGAAATTACAGGAGATGCAAACACTCTCCTCATGAATGCCTTAAAAGATACAGGCTCGGGTTGTATTCCGGCTCGCCTGTATTGTGAGCATTAAGCAGCACGTCACGGTGATATTCATAGGACGTACATTAGACCGCCATTCATTTTGATGAAGGCAGACCACTTCTTCGGGTGCTCTTGCGCCCTCTCGTATTCCTCCAGAAACTCGACCTGATCTAAATGATCCAAGAGAATACGAATAGATCCGTCGTATTTTGTCATCTCAGCATGCAGAGCAGACAAGTCATCCAACTTGTTTAATCCAACTGGAAGGCCATACAGAAGCTGGAAGACAGGTGAATAACGGAATGATTCCACATGCTTCTGCACTAACATCTTTGACTGTACCGTCAGCTACGAGACCACCTTTTACGACTCCCCAGGCCTCCGCGAGTGTCGATACAACGACGGCAGAACTTTTGCCGGCATCTGAAATCATCTGCAATTTTGTTCCTTCGACTGTCTGATAAAATTCATCAAACTGAATTCTGCATCCGTTGTTCACCAGTGTCCCCTACCTTGTGAGTCTTCAAGTGTCCTCTAAACGTCGCTCCCCAGTCTCTTGCATTCTCATGCATTTTCTTGCAGTTCTTTGCGAACACCGCGCGATCCACGACTAAGGCAGGCGTTCTCAGCGCATTGAGTGGCTTGCCCACAAAATCGGTTACCAATGCATCTTTACTAGCGTTGAGAAAGTGCAATGGCGTGTTAGTCTGCAATATGGGTGACATGATCTTCGTGGTGGGAGTCAGCTGTCGATATCGATAGCCTTATACTTATATCTCTATATTAATATAAGCACGAATCAGGCTTGGATACGTTGTCCACCCGTCATGATCAGATGTGCGTTTATCTCGTTCAAGTTGTACATGATGATGTGTCTCGTACGTGGCAAGGTCATCCGGCTCTCCTCTCTTTCCTTCCTTTCCCAAACTGCTGTGAACCTTACTTACATCGATAGCCATCGAAAGTTCTTAATCACATGGCCGGTATCTACTAACAAGTATCGAGCTAAGAAGATTTCTTCATATTTAAAGAGGGAATGACTGCCTTCCTTCTATTTAGTCAGGCCCGGGCTACCTCCGAGAGACTATCTACGGACTTCCGTCAGATGTCCAGGTGACCTTATGAGCTCGGTCCGTTGAGGACCGCCGTAAGGAGATCAAACTAGTAGTAGGTCAGTCCATCCTCTACATAGAGAACAATACCCGCTTATCTCTCTGAAACAGACCTACTCCCAAACATTTCCTGGGTTGACTGCCATGACAGCTCCGCAAGCCATTGACCCAACCATCCTTCCACGTCTCGATCCCGAGTACGTTGCCTTCCACAATGAGTATGTTGCTCATGAGGTCCCCCCTCACACTCTCCCTTGGGATCCTGCTATTCGCAAGCGTACCACTGTACCGGGAAGTGCAGAGCTCTTGCAAGTTGGCAGTATTCAAGATTATGAATTGAGCCACTGCAAAGTACGCGTCTTTACGCCAGAGGGTGTTCCTCCCCCTGACGGCTGGCCTGCATATGTCTGGTACCATGGAGGTGAGTCCGAGACACTTTCAAGATCAATGATATTGAAGCAATTTTATAACTGAAGGTGGATGGACCCTCGGGAACATTGACACTGAAAATGCCTTCTGCTCTCGGCTTTGCAAAGGTATGATTACAATGGTACCAGAACAAAAATATCGTGCGCTTATAGCTGGCATCTAGGCGCGAAATGTGTCGTAGCATCGCCTGATTATCGCCTAGCACCAGAAGATCCGTACCCCGCTGCAGTCGAAGATTCATTCGAAACGCTGCAGTGGATCTTTGAGAAGGGAAAATCCCTTTTAGGAGTTGACCCCACGAGACTTGCATGTGGTGGTTCATCTGCGTAGGTGATCACCGTTCAACATATTCGAAGTGATTCGAGTATCTTTTCAGTGGTGGCAACCTTGCTGCCATAATCTCCATGCAGGTTGCCGAGCTTAACCCACCGATCCCTCTGAAGCTTGCGCAGCTCATTGTTCCAGTGACTGACAATACTGCCCTCCACACGGAGGATCGATACCCATCTTGGAAGGAGAACGCAAACACGGTTTGGCTTAATACAGGCAGGATGCTCTGGTTCCGGAACTTTTACATTCCGAATGAGGCAGACAGGACGAAGTGGGATAACTCGCCCATCTTTGCGCCTGACGAATTGCTAGCCAAGTCTCCGAAGACCTGGATCGCGGTGATGGAGCTCGACATTCTAAGAGATGAAGGCCTGGCATACGGCAAAAGACTGAAGAAAGTTGGTGTGCCTGTCTCGCACAAAGTTTATGCGAAGGCACCCCATCAGATTCTGGCTATGGATGGTATGACTTCTCCCATGACAACATAGAGTTTAGCTGATCATGCCTGACTACTTTCTATCTATAAGGGTAAGTCACAAGAGTACTTGGTCAATATTTCTCTCACCTCGTCTCCAGTGTTCTTGGCGTTGGTCGCGAGCTTGTGAGTGACGCTGTTGCGAACCTTGCCGAGGCCTTCGGTACAGCTTGAAATATGCTGTAATTGTCAATATCTTGCTTGCACCAAGTGCAGTCGAACTGAATGTAAGATGTAATGCAGATGTATACCATTTGTAATCCAAACCCCTCTCCTCTGCTGTAAGCGCTACTATGTATCACCAAGCCTTTGACTGGTTAGAATCTGCGATAGTGGCGTAAACGGATTAGCAGGTGACTATTAGAGGGTTCTATTTTGTACATGAAAACTACAAGCTTGAGAGGTTATATTCAGTTCTGGAGAATTTTGGCCCGGACCAGGGCTCATTCGATGAGCTATCGCGGAAATCGAATGCCGGTTCAGTAGGTTCGGGCAGGAGAAGCTTGATAGCACATGACGATACGTTGTCAAGCCATATAAATTTCTCGTAACATCCGACAGTGCAAACTATTAGCAAGATAGTTAAGCCGCAGCAATCGCTTCAATCTCTACGTCCACATCGTGAGGCAACTTTCCAGCTTGGATGCATGTACGAGCTGGCTTGGGGACCGGGAGAAGCTGTGAATGCTGTTAATAGGACAACTCCAATCGGATAGGATGAATGACAGACTCTAATATACTCCCCGTTCATACCCTCGTAGTCGTCCATACTCTTGAGGTAAACATTCACTTTCACCACTTTATCCCATGACGAAC